>BPTQ01000007.1:46449259-46539259 GCA_019973895.1 Chrysanthemum seticuspe
AGCTTGGCAGCAGAAGAAGTCCCAGTCTCTGGAGGCTTAGACGCCTCACCAATATCAATACGAGAGTCCGCCCCCCGAGATCCATCAATACCTGCTTCCTTAGTAGTACCAGAAGACTTCCCAGTCTTGTCCTTGTTAGTAGAAGAATTATCCACAGTACAATCATCTTCCACCTCAAGAGTCCCAAAAGAGTTAGACGTAGTAATCGGTGTATCTTTAGCATTACCACTAGCAGCTGCCGGTGTCTTCGTCTTTGCAACATATACCTGCTTCCTAGGTGCAAATCTAGGACCCTTACCCATATTAATACCACCAGTCATCTTCATACCTTTAGGTTTGGCTTTCCGATTCTGCACCACCTTAAATCCATCATCAGGTTCATCCGCATTTGAGGTGGAGGGAACATCATTATTCTCCTTAATACTCTTAGGACAACAAGCAGTATCATGCCCAAACACTTTACATTCTGAACAGTGTGGCGGCTTCCATTCATATTCAACCTTTATACTTGCCGTAGTAAAACCACTATCATCCTTATTAGGGATCGCCATAGTCACCACATGTTTAAGCTCAAAATCAGACGATAATTCCACAAGAGCACGTGCAAAACTAATACGACCCCATGAATCAACACACATGGAACTAGTAAAAGCATCTAACATAATCGGCTTACCCACTTGAGTAGCAATTAAGCTCAACCCATCTTCCGAATATGCAAGTAATGGCACATTATGCAATTCAATCCAAACGGGAACTCTAGTTACCTCACTTTTAGACAGTAGCACATCAGGAGTCCATCTAGTGAGAATGAGAGGAGAATTGCGAATAATCCAAGGGCCCCGTTGAAGAACATTTTCAACACCCTCTTTAGAATCGAATTTAAAGAGGAAAACACCATCATCATTCTTCATTAGTTTCATAAAACCAAACTTACCCCACGTGTTGGAGACATAGTTCTTAACCAAATGAAAAGCCACATTCTTGCCAACAAAGAAGCCAACAAGTGTATTTTCATACCGGTTGAAAACACCCTCCATAGCAGCCTTCGGGAGCACCGTATCATGATTATCAATGCGCGTCTCATTCACCAAGGGACGGAAATTAACTTTCCTTGAGACACGTTCCGGGTTTAAAACATTAGCAAATGACCTTATGTCGTTAGTATCACTACCACTCTCATTCGGACCAGGGGTAGAAACATTCACCACGTTCATGGGTGTAGACACGTTAGGTTTATTGGTCAAATCTAATCCATCCACAAACGTAGAACTATAAACCATATTTTCCGTACCCCAAGCAGATTCGACATCAGTTGCACCAACCTGATTCCCCTCGTTAATGCTAGGGTTACGGACAACCCTAGCAGTAGCAACATCAATTCCATCAGCACTCAAACCCATCAAAGCACTATTCTTATTGAAAAACCCTTTTTCCATCTCTCTCAAACCCCACAAACAGTCCAAACAAATACGCAGAAAACAAACAGCAAGAGCATGAACAAGTAAATACTTACAAATAAAAGAAAACCCTAACTAAAAAGTTAGGGTTTTAAGCGCTTAGTTCCAGATCCTAACCAGGTCCCATGATGAACGATCCAACCACAAACAATTATATCAGTTATAGAATAAGGTTGTTACCCACACGTAGAATTGGATGATCAAATAAATATGATACCCCACGATAAAGGTTTAAATATAAGGAATTTGTAGTACCTACCCACTATCAAGAGTAATAAGAGAAACCACCAATCACTGTTCTAAACTGTTATTCACTCGGTCATACCTGTAAATGAGCACGGATAACAGTAAAAAACAAATTCAATATATATTTTTGCTTCTCTCTGAGGGCGTTAGGTATAGGCCATTGAAACTCGTTAAGAAAGATGCAACATCTGGTTTGGTTTTATGTTTTGCATGTGTTTTTTTTATAGTCGTTATATCTGATTTTGGTGTACTAGATTTGTTATTATGTGTTTTATGAGAGGGTGTTTTAGGCGAATTTCAAATAGATTGAACTATGGACGTCACGTTACCATACTGCGAACAGTTATAGGGGGATCTGATTTGGGTATTCACAAGGATTGCCGCACGTCAACCATGGTTCCTATCGATGCCATGGTTCCTAGCCATCGGATTTTGCAATATGTAAATGTTTAATTGGGACATGTATTTCATTTTGCTCAATAAACATGACTTAGGGGCTAGCATTGTTTGGTTTTGCTCGTTTTTTGCATAAAAGTGAAACCAATCCATAAATATCCGGTTTCAGTTTTTATCACAGTATGGTTATCGTTTTTTCCTCTTCTCCATCCCTATGGCCTTGGGGAATGTCTCCAAGGCTGTGGTTTCAACTACTTGTGGAGGAAATGGTACTGATATATTTGATGAGGGTTTTCACTCATTAAATATACTGTTGCTAGAGTTTCTGCATGAATTCGAAGAAGATGAATGAGAGGGTGACAGTTAGATAAAAACACAGTAGTAAAGCACATACAGATCGATCGTTTCACATATACATATAAGTTCACACATAATTAGTTTACCAATAAACATTCTACCATATTATCATAAATTAATTCGACAAAAGTACCAAAAACAAATTAGCTAAATACGTTATAAATACAAAATAGCAAAATGATCAAACAGTACAAGTGAAGATGGGCAGCTTCAATGGAGGGCAACGAGTAAGTTTGAACACACATCGATACCATTCACCAACTAAACTTCGAAGAACTTGTCATCGTTTCCCATTCTCCTTCAAGACCATTTCTTATCTCACAACATTTGAGGTCAGGCCAATTTCCAAATTTGTTTTCAAGAAGTAATCAGCGGCTTTGACCCCTCATCTGAAGATGTGCCTCTACGTACAGGGGTTGGTAAATAGAAAACAATGCATCAAAGAGGAGTACCGAGTAGTTAATAAACGAGCCTAGCTCCTTTAGGCCTATACTCGACTTCTTTCGGATCGTTAACACACTGTCTAGATCCGCCACTGCTTGATCCGCCGTTTATGCCAGAGTGCCACCTTAAAAACCAGGAAACTACTTTAGCTTATATGGAATTGCGCCATTAGTATGAAATTAAAATGCAATCGACAATAGAGAATTTTTGAAAACAGGTACAATAGGTCAATAGTTGCATTTATCCATGGACAGTCTACCATATTTTTGAAACTTTAACACCTTTAACACAATAAGGGACCAAAACTGTAACAAGTTTTATAATGGATACCGTTTATGTAAATTTCAGGGACCAAAAATGTAATTTGGTATAACTATAAAGACCATCATGTATTCTTTATCTCCAAACACGAAGCTTGGGACATGCAGCAATATCTTCAGGTAGCTTCTCAAGAAGAGCACAACCATGAAGGTCGAGATCCGTCAGATTCTTTAACATACAAATGCTATCAGGAAGATGTTTAATCTTTGTACCCCGCAAATTTAGAATCCTCAGAGATTCTAACTGACCAATGTCCTCAGGCAACTTCCCAAGACAAGAACAGACTCGAACATTGAGCGTCTTCAGACGTTTTAGCATGCAGATGCTATCTGGAAGATATTCAATCTTCTTACTGCTCACATGTAGCCTCTCTAAACATTCTAATTGGCCAAGATTTTCTGGTAAATTCTCTAGAAGATCACCATTATCGACTTTGAGAGATTTGAGACATTTCAACATACAAATGCTATCAGGAAGATGTTTTATCTTTGTAGATGACAAACAGAGCTCCTCTAGACATTCTAACTTGCCAAGATCTTTGGGAAACTCTGGAATATCGCATTCGAGTTCAAGCTTTCTTAAGCATCGTAAACTACAAATCATGTCTGAACATTTCTTAAAGTCTGTGCAAGCACATAGACCAAAAGAAATAAGCTTCTCAATATTTCCAACTGACGATGGTAGATTTTCTTTATACTCACAATGAAACTGAAACTTTGGGAGATTACTGTTGGGGTGCAATGGGCATAAATCTAGGGACTTACCAACCAGACGTAAACTAGCTGAAGAACGACTAACCTTTGGTTCCAATTCACCACCAAGAACCTTAAAATAGGAAAACCTCAAACACGAGGTTAAGTCTAAGTAGACAAGTTTTCTTAGACATCCAGCGGGAGCGTTAATTTCTACCAACTTATCACAACCTTGAAGATCTAACCTCTCAAGATTTGGAAACAGCACAAGGTCAAGGCTCCTCAACCTTGATTTACGAAGTTCAAGGAATTTGAGATTTGGACATGCACTAGACACCTGAAGTACTTCAAATTCAGCACAACCTTCAAGATATAACCTCTCAAGATTTGGAAACAGGTCAAGGTCAAGGCTCCTCAACCTTGATTTACGAAGTTCAAGGAATTTGAGATTTGGACATGCACTAGACACCTGAAGTACTTCAAATTCAGCACAACCTTCAAGATCTAACCTCTCAAGATTTGGAAACAGGTCAAGGTCAAGGCTCCTCAGCCTTGATCTACGAAGTTCAAGGAATTTGAGATTTGGACATGCACTAGACACGTGAAGTTCTTCAAAATCAGGACAACCATTAAGAGATAATTTCTCAAGATTCGGAGTTAACCCAAGGTCAAACGTTCTTAACTTTGAGTAACTGATTTTGAGGTAGTTGAGCTTTTGACAGCTAACAGTCATGAAAAGTTCTACTAAATTACGAGAATCTTCAAGAAATAACGTCTCGAGATTCGGAGTAATCCTAAAGTCAAAGGTCATCAAGTTTGACTTATAGAGAGACAGGAATTTGAGTTTTTTGAGAACCTACCAACAAAAATAAGACAAAAAAGATTAGTATTAACGTATTAAAAAGACCAATAAGTTAACAGCATTATTACGAAACAACCAATCAACAATTACTCTACCTTTTTTTCTCCCTCTTCCCAAAGTTGTACCATTCTACTCCAGTGCATTTCAAGTCCAAAAAGATTGTTTGCTTGAAATGTTTTGGGTAAATACAAGAAAGGGTAATAAAAACATTTTAGATATTTTAAAGAGTTTGGAAAGTATTGGTTAGTATTATCAAGACATCCCGCATCTCTTTGATAATAATCTTCATCTGGAAAATGCAGTTCAAGATATCTAAGTTTCTTCATTTTTCCAAGACCTTTCATAACAGTTCCCGCATTTGTGTCCGACTCACGAAGTTCTAAACATGCTGTTTTTTTAGTACCCTGCAATACAAAAACAATGTCCAGAAACCTCAGAAAGTCAGAACAAAAAGTTTTAGTTTTCTCTACATTACAAGTAAACTGATCTTTACCTTGTCATCAGCCAATATATCTTCAATTTCCTCATGAATCCACAGTCGGCTATGTTTGTTAGGTTCATTCGGGTGCTCACGACGAACAATGTTCTTTCCCATTTCTTCTATATGGTCATGCATGCCCAAGTCCCCATCTTCATCAAAAGTTATGAGAGATCTCTGCTCAAGAACTTTTAAACCATTTCTAGCATGAAATCCACAGCATTCAAGAATTCTGATTGCCTCTTCTCTGTGCAAGCCTTTCAATATGCATGCAATATCTAGAAATATTTCCTTATAATCATTCTCCAGACTTGTATAGCTTAATTCTAGCTTTTTTAGAGTCTCCTCTAAGGGAAATTTTTCTAATCTGTCTATAGCATCCTTCCATTCCGGCTTATCTTTGCCAAAGAGAAATGAGCCCAATACTTTGACTGTTAAGGGAAGACCAGCAGCATAACGTACAACTTTTCCTGACAGCTCTTCGAATTCTTTAAGTGGATTCTCTCTTCCAAATGCATGCCTACTAAAGAGGGAAATTGCTTCCTGTTGTGATAAGAGAGCAATATCATGAATCACGTGCACTCCGTGTGCTTCCAACACTTGCTCATCTCTACCGAGACAAATTGCTTCCTTATCTGATAAAAGATCGATATCTGGAATCAACTTCACTCTGTGAGCGAGCAGCACTTGCTCATCTCTCGTTGTAACGATAATTCTACTTCCTGGCTTAAACCAGTTAGAACCACCGGCTAACGCCTCAAGTTGGTCTATGTGATTCACATCATCTAGAACAAGAAGAACCATTATACCGCGCATCCTCTCTCGCATCATCTTTTTCCCATCATCAACACTATCTAGAGTGACTTGTTCATTTAGCGCTCTTGAAAGGACTTTTTCTTGTAATTTATGCAAACCCGATTTTGTTGAAACTTCCCTCACATCCGCAACAAAGATTTTGGCATCAAAATCAGTAGATAGATGATCAAAAACAGCTCTAGCTGTAGTTGTCTTCCCAGCCCCTCCCATGCCCTTGATCCCTATCATGCGAACATCATCAATTTTCATTTTTAAAGAGTCAACAACAGCCTTTACTCGAGTATCCATGCCTACTAACATTTTATCAAAGCCGGAATTGATGGGACGTAAATCTAGTAAAATATCTTGAACAATTTTTTTGATGAATTTAGATTCGTCCCTGTATGTACGTAAAAATAAGATATGTTTAGTACTATAATAATAATATTTTATCCATGCATTATCCTTTTTCAACACATATTAGCAAGAAACAAAAGTAAGAAATTACCCATCATTGAGCCCCCAACCAGCCAGATCGGCTGCTTCTTTTAGAGCCCCTTTCCATTTCTCAGCAGCATCTTTCTCTTTATTCTTGGAAAAGGCATTTTTTACCGCCCCACTTTGGTTTCTCACTTCGGTAGGTTCCACATCATAGAAAACAGGGTAAGCAGTGTGCTCATCCATCTTCTGGCACTCCATAATCTTGACAAGCTCATCCAAACACCATGACGAAGAAGCATAGTTTTTGGAAAAAACAATGATGTAAAATTTGGAGTCTTCAATGGCTTTGATAAGCTCATCGCTGATAGTTTTCCCTTTATGGATTCTTACATCATCTTTGTAAGTGTGAATGCCTTTTGTCTTAAGAGCTTCATAAAGATGGCCAAGAAAGTTCTTGCGAGTGTCTTTACCCCTGAAACTCAGAAAAACATCATACTTGAAGCCCTTTTGAATGGATAGGCTTGAAGTGGACGCCCCTGGAGTTATGGATGAAGAATCGGATAAACGTAATCTTTTGTTGGAGGACATTTCTTCAAACTGATTGCAAAGAAAAGTGAATGAAATGGATCGGTAACCCTGATCAAAGCTAGGCGTTTACTCACAGAAACTTGATAATGTGAAAAAGTGTTTGTGAAATGATGTGGAGAAACAAAAGCCACTCATATGGTCTTTATATGGCCTTTTGGTCAATGATAAAAAGAAAGAGATAAGATTCAACAAAAAAAAAAAAATAATAAAAATAAAAAATAATAATAATAAGCAACCCAATACATCTTCCTGTAAATTGCTTATTCATGTCAAAGTAATTTCTTGTTTTTTTGGTGCAGATGAGTTAGAAGAAGTTATGGATAAATTATGATGAAACTTAACTGATATGGTTGAAAGAGTCTATAAAAGCGTGTTTTTGGTCCAGCTGCAGTAATGTTGAGAAACAAAAGCGTGTTTTTGGTCCATGAAAAAGAAAGATAAGCCACTCATATATGGTCTTTTTGTCAATGTGAAAGAATAAGCAACGCGATACATCCTCTTGGAAAATGCTTATTCAAGTCAAAGTAAACTCATCAATTTATCTAACAACTTCTTAGAAACTGCTTTACACTCTTATTTTGAGAAGAAAAAGAAAGGAAACGAGAGTAGTGTAAAAGAGAAAAGGGAAAGGATGTAAAACTCTAAAGTTTATTGTAAAGGAAAGAAAGGCAGAGTAGGAATGATATTATGTTTACCAGTATACCCTTTCAAAGTTTATTGTAAAAAAAAAAAAAAAAAAAAAAAAACCCCTTTCTTTTCCCAAAAGAAGAGTAATATAGCTATACAAGGAAGATTATCCCACCAAATTTCGAATGCATTTTCTTCAATTAATAAAAATCAGAAAATCTACTAAAATTAATTAAAATCCCTGCTAAGAATGAAGTTTCTGCAATTCATAATCTAAAAACATTTAACCAACACGAAACCCTCTAAATTAAAGGAACAGAAATGAATCCAAATCACACATAAACCATTTCCTTAGCAAAAAAATAGTTTGACGAAGTTCCAATTTTGCTTATGGTGGAAAGAACTTGATATGTTGAAGAAGCAAAAAGTGAGATCTAGTTTAGATGAAACAAAATATCATGCGGGTCCATAAAGGGAAAAGTTGTCAATTCATTATGCAGCATCTCCTTTTCTCCCATTTCAGCCCAAATTCCTTCTGACTTCCTCTATAAAAAAAATCTTAAGAATATGAAATGTTTTGGTTCCTTCGCCTTTCTTTCCATTTCAGTTCTAAAACAAACTAAATACTTGCTACGACATTGTTATTACGATTATTTTTTCCACATATGAGCTTCCTTGTAAACTGTTGTCCGGCCACTTACACTATATAATTGTTTTATCATAGCTACTGTTAGTATAAAATTCGGGCAAGGTGGACTTACTCGGAACCTGGTTCCGCGAAATTCTGTTGAACCTAATTTTCATATTAAGCATCGACGTGAAAAATATCACTTCACTAGGATCACACAAAACACAAAATCCCCGACTTAATCATTAAAACTATTTTTCTTTTTTACCAAAAGCTAAGACTAGTAGTAGTGGTGACCGCAGACTTGACCAAACAGCCCCACCAACTCAGTAAGACCAAATGCGTGACCATATGCTCGTAGTAATGGTCACTTGTTAGAATAATATAAATGAAGATGTGGTCTTTTAAGGATGGTCAAAACTATTAATATCACCATGAAACTTATTAACCAATATCACATATAATTTATATAGTGAAAGCTAGAAATAAACAAAATTAAGAGTAAAATAACAAACACTTGTGACATATAATTAAAAGCCCTTCTATATCTGCTTTGAATAAAATCATCAACAAATTAGAAGTTTAAAATCATACCTTTTGGTCGGGTTATTGTTCTTCCAGTAAAAATATGATGAAACCTTAACATCAACCCATCTTCGGAATGTTGTTTGTGATCGATAAAGTAAACTAACCAGGCATCATCAAGGCATTCTCGGAAAAAATAAAAATATGATGCATTTTGGCTTTGGAAGATCAGATTCCGGAGATGACGTCATTCGTTATGATGATCCGGAAATTGAAGTGTTTGAGAGTTTGGATTGTCTAAAAGTACCAAATTACCCTTTAGTTGCAAAACTAGAAAAGTTGTTAAGACCGTTTGTTAAAATAATAGATCTGATCTTAGAATCAACCACAACATAATCAAGTCACCAAGCCAACCACCCATTGGTGAAATCTTTTATTAACTGAATAGTCAAGAAGATGAGTCCACAAGCCAACCACCCCTTCAGAAGGATCCTATCTATCTCACTACAAAGATAGAAATACAAAGAACCTCACTACAACACTCAAACAATACCTATCAAACTATAAAACTGATCAAGATGATCAGAGTTAATCCAGAATATTAATACCAGACCAACACCAGAATTTGAGAGAGAATACGAAACCCTAGTGTGAGAATATAATGAGAGAGATCTCCAGCCAAAGGGTTAGGCTCCAGCTTTTATAGCAGCCAAGATACACTTTAACCCCTCAAGTAAATAGAATCTGCTAACAAGAGCCAAACATACAAACATTAGACCAACTTGGCAAACAAGCCCTTTGACTTAAAGTCAAACATGAGTTTGCATCCAAAACACAAGATATTTCAACACCCCCTCTCAAGCTCATGGCTTGAACAAATCAACCAGACCAAGCTTATCACAAAACTGCTTGTATTGGGAAACACTCAACCCTTTAGTAAAGATATCTGCAAACCTTCAAGGTTCTAATGACCCCTGAAGCTACCTTCTCTCTAACCAGATGTAAATCAATCTCAAAATGTTTGGTTTTTTAATGAAAAACTGGGTTAGCAGCAATCTGAATGGCAGAACTACTATCACAAAACAAACTTGCAGGCAACAAATCCTCTATTCCCATATCCTTAAAAACTTTTATAATCCAAATAAGCTCACAAGTAGTAGATGCAAGACATCTATAATCAGATTTAGCAGAAGATCTAGAAATAGTGGCTTGCTTTTTGCTTTTCCAAGAAATCAGATTATTGCAAAAATAAACACAAAAACCAAACACTGATTTCCTGGAAACAGGACACTTAGCCCAATCTGCATCTGAGTAAGCATACAAATTAAGCTTTTTGCCATACACAAACTGAATACCTGTACCAAGAGCCTGCTTTAAGTATCTCAAAACTCTAAGTGCAACAGTAAAATGAGAACTAAGATGAGCATGCATATGCTGACTTAGGCAATGAACTGCATAAGAAATGTCAGGCCTAGTAACAGACAAGTATATAAGCTTTCCAACCAACTTTTGATACTCAGTCATGTTAGATAAGAATTTATCATTCTCAGTCTCAACATGACTCAAAACCACATTCTGCTGCAAAGGAGTAGCAGCAGGCTTACAAGCTAACAACCCATACTCAAGTAATAAATCCAAACAATATTCTCTTTGAGAAAGGCAAAGACCAGAATCACAGTTTAACACTTCAATTCTCAGAAAATATTTAAGTGGACTAAGATCTTTAATCATAAATTTTGAATTTAGAAACTTTTTGAACTTCTCAATTTCACTAACATTATTACCAGTTATGACAATATCATCCACATAAACCAATAATGCCAAGAAAATACCATCAGAATTTTTAGTTTATAAAGAATAGTCATTAAGACTTTGTTTAAAACCATTTTCCACCAAAGCAGTGGTACGTTTTTCATTCCACTGCCTAGGAGCTTGTTTTATCCCATACAAAGACTTATTCAATTTACACACTCTAGTTTCATTCTTATCATAATAACCAAGGGCAACTGCATATATACATCTTCATACAAATCACCATATAAGAAAGCATTATTAACATCCAGTTGAAATAAAGGCCAATTGTTAGAAACAGATAAAGCAATAAGACGCCTAACAGTAACCATTTTGACAACTGGATTAAATGTTTCTTCATAATCAATACCTTCCCTCTGATTATAACCCTTAGCAACAAGTCTAGCTTTATATCTATCAACCTCACCAGAGGACTTAAATTTGATTTTCCAAATCCATTTGCAACCAATGGCAAACCTACCATTAGGTAATTCACACAGCTCATAGGTGTTATTCCTATGCAAAGCTTCCATTTCAGAATTCATAGCATCTTTCCACATAGGATTTTGAATAGCCTCAGAAAGAGACTTAGGTTCACAAGACTTATTAAGAGTAGTAGAGAAACACATATTAACTTTAGACAGATTGGAATAAGACACATATTTCTCAAGACCATACTTCACATTGCTTCCAACAACAAAGTCATTAAATCTAACAGGCTGACTTCCTAACACTTGGTGGTGCTTCCATTTGAACATTTTGATCCTCACCATTGAAAACATTTTGATTTGTGCCCTCAGAGGTGATAGTATCCTCTATCTGGGTTGCTGTGGTTGCACCTCCTTCATTGAATGTGCTAGCACAATCATCTGGGGGTACCATACCACTACCTTCCTCATTAGAAGGGTCCCCCTCTTCATCATAGGGACTTTCAGACCCATGAATGTCAAAAAAGTTCAAGTTGTTTACTCCATTATCATCAAAGTTTGGTTGAGAATTATTAAACTCAGTATTAGGTTTACCAAAATCATTTGCAGACTTATGAAAATCATTTGATAACTTCATTTTAAAAGGAAACACAGTTTCATAAAATGTAACATCTCTTGAATAAAAAACAGATTTACTGTAACACCCCAACCCGACAAGGGTAAAGATATCACAAATACAGTTTCATATCAGAACCTTAAGTACTATACAATAGCGGAAGTCTTTACAAAACTTACAAAAGAAAATATGAATAACTTAATAATCAAAATAAATCTAAGATCCCTATTTTCAAATCTTGCTCTCAGCTCTACTCTCAACCCAGATCAGCTATCCCATAAGCTCATCTTGAATGCTTAATACCTGCCGCAGGAAAAGAAAATGCGGCTGAGCTTACAAAGCCCGGTGAACAGATATAACAAAACAAAAGCTAAAACAGAACAAGATACAAATAACGAAATCACAATGAAAAGATAATGACGAATCATAGAGGATTCTGCGGAAGCACAAATATACAGAAATCCGAAAGAAACAAATGACAGATAATAACAACACATAGCACATTAATAACACAAACACAAACACATCAAGAAAATAGAGTACATATAAGCCAAACGAAAAGTCTAAAGGCTAACAGAAAAAAATTTCTAGAAAGTAAACATGGCATTCATACAAGTCAATTAATCTACATTTAACACACTTAATCCAATATTATAGCAGCGGAAATAGCAGTCAAATCATGGCAGTCACACATGCAAATAGAAAACATAGTAGGAAAACTATAACTAAATAAGCAAAAGACATAGCATAGCAATTAGCAAATTATCAAAACAGATATCATATATAAACCATTTCCCAGATCAAACCTTAATATAAGCAAGGTCTAAACATAGCAGATCAATCATAAGCAGACAGATAACTAACGGATAGGCAAAGTTTACAAAATTAACTGAACAATCATACATACTAAACTTCAGGATACTTAATTTCACACTAGCACATTCATCTCACAGATCAACGAATTCACATAACGATAAACTAACATAACATCAGATGATAATATACGAATCATATTTAAACATATTAATCATATCCTAGCATGGCATACGGTAGTTACATAATCATATAAGAGCATAAACACATACAATAACATATAATAACCTAATACATAAATATAAACACTTGAAAATACCGAATCATTAACAGAATACTTAACACAGACACAACAGATAAGGATTTAGTTAACTACCACGAGCCCAGAACTTATCATATCAGAAATAACTACTTATTCAGAAAGTAACCTCAGAAAATAATTGGAGTAGCTAGCTCCCAGAATTTTGTGAAGACGCGTATTGCACACGACATCATCCACCAGAAAACATATCAGATAACAGATCAGATCTAGGATGCATCCATACGCCCCAACAGACAGATAGTGGCCATACAATATATAGCGAGCTCATAATCAGATAACAGAAAGGGACGTGGCAGAACATCACTCTACTGCCCTAGAGTCATGTCAGAGGTGCATCACTGACACGGACATGGAACCCCCATGACTAGTGAAATAGTGGCTCGGGTGTCAAACTAACTTAGGTCGAACAGATTATCATAAATAACACAGATCATAATCAAGCACAAAGGTCAACAGTTAACATATCATATAGTTCATATCATAAGGTTCATGTTCAAAGGTTCAGAAGTCAGAAGTTTATGTCGTAGTCACATATCATACTTTCATAAGCAGAAGTTCATAATCAAGAGTTCAAAATCAGAAGTTCATAATCAAACATAGCAAGGTTCAACAAATGTGCATATCAAAGTCTTTCTAACATAACGTTCAAATCAGATATTGCATGATTCAATAAAACAGGTGTTTCAAACAAGCAACAGATCAAACAATCAAAAATGGTTCATAGCAATGGCATAGGAAACCCTAATAATTGTAATAGAAGAGCTAACGAAAAGAAAACGTCATAAGGAACCTTTACTGAAAAGGTCAAAATATCTGTACCTTAAAGCAAATGAGAGAAAAGCAAACGAATGAGTGAATTACGAAGATATAACGTCGCGTCTCCTTCAACGAATCTACACAGATTATGATTTATTTAATACTTGTTAGCATCATTAAGTTATAACGGATTTATCGCATTCACACTCTTAGAGTTGTAAGTATATTCTTATTCTTAGTGACGGACAGAATTACAATGTTTTAGGGTTTTAATCATTAATTAGCCAACCTCATGAGACCATGCATACATTACTTTAATTCATGACTCTTAGTTCTTACACAAAATCATAACTCACGCATGCTTACAACACTCTCAAGACTAGCTCGTTATATACTTAATCAATGGTTATTAATGACCTCCAAACTTACTATTTTCACATGAAATAACAACTCAACACGCACAACTTAAAACCCTAATCGACTCATAATCATGACCTAGGGTTTCTCTCAACTTTTAGCACCATATTAAATACACATTAAATTGACATGTTACGGATTTTAATGACTTATCACCTTGACCTAGAACGTGTGAAAAACAAACCGAAGATAACTCAAAACCCATGCCTACATTTACACTAGTAACTCACACCACCTTGACTTATATAAATCATGTTAACGAGACCAAAGTTTACCCGTTTCCCTTGCTTCAATATATACGCTCACACATGCAAACTCCAACTTACCCTACGTTGTTTCCCGACTCACAAACAAATCGACACACACATACAAACACTTAATTACTTTTCTCACACGACACGTTAACTCTTGTTCCAAACATGCATGCATCGACACTATCAAGACCTTTTCAAAAGACTCACGCTAGGAAAACATGCATGCAAACCGATTCATAACCAAAACCACAACATCGCTACATACTACCCACATAAAATCATACGAGGCTCTAACCTTTTAAACCCTAATCGATCCCTAACTCCATGCGTCGACTTATGTTTGTGAAACCCCGACTTGTGATTTTATGTGGTACGGTTAAAATTTCAAAACTCATTCAGAATTTACATATGCATGCGTCGACCCCATATAAATATAGCATCATATTCATGATTTTATGTGACGACGAGTATGTTACTTATTATGCGGTTCATGTTACACAAGGTTTTTAACGCACGACCCTTATTCACTCGCATGGGGACTCGACATGTTTCACAGGTTTAAAGTTAGTATAAGTTGCACGTAGAAAAGTTTAGACGAGGGAGTCGCTTACCTTAGCGGGGCTCGGAGAAAAAAAAAAAAAAACACCACGCACCACCACGTCTCACAGCTGCAGTCGAATGGAAAGAAAAGAAGAAAAAGAGCAGAAGCTTTTGGTGCCGTGACTTTTGAGAAACTAGGGTTTCATGTGAAGGGATTTGTGTTGTATTTATACTAATCGACCCATGGTGGGTTTTGTGTGGTATTCGGCTCAAACAAGGAAAAGAAAAACGACCCGTGGGCTCGAGCTTGGGCTTGGCCGAACTTCCATATGCATGGTTTAATATCTTCTTTGTGAAATTCGACACATGAAACATTATGAGCGTGGCTTTACTTTTTGTCGTACCAAAAGTCGAATTTTATATTATGCACGTTAAGTCTTGATATCATTTATAAGTTAAATTGAATTTCATTTAATGAGTGTTGATTTATTTTACGTATTTTATACATGTTAATTGTGAGGGTAAAATAGTCTTTTAACACGTTTTATATTTTTAGGGTTTTACATTTACTTTCCAAACCATACAATTTATAAGCTTTTTTAACACTAGAAAACCCAATTAAGACACATTTTTCAGATTTAGAACCAAACTTATCATGTGAATTTAAAACAATGGAGTAACACAGACATCCAAAAGAATCTGATGTGAGAGAGACTAGGATCCTTACCATACACTAAAAAATAAAGGGAAGCACCAGACAAGACAGAGGAGGGAAGCCTGTTAATAAGATATACATCAGTTAAAACATACTCAGGCCACATATTCAAGGGAATCCCCCCTGAAACATAAGACTCCTAGCAACATTAAGGAGGTATCTATGTTTCCTCTCAGCAATTCCATTTTGTTTAGGAGTATAGGCACAAGAAGTTTGGTGAATCATCCCTAATTCAGAAAAAAGAGTGGATAATTGATTGTTGACAAACTCAGTTCCATTATCAAATCTTATAATCTTAACTTTTTTTATTAAACTGTGTAAAGACAAGTTTTATAAAATTTGTAATATGATCACAAACTTCAGTTTTGGATTTCAGAAGATAAACCCAAACAGCTCTACTAAACCCTTCTTTACTAGTAACCTTATAAGGACCCCAAACATCACAGAGAGTAAGATCCCCAACAGATTTAGTTTTATGTTCACTTAATGGAAAAGGTTTTCTAGTTTGTTTGGCCTTGTGACACACATCACAAGGAGAAAGATGATCCACCTTTTTAAAACCAACAATTAACATGTTAAAATAATAGATCTGATCTCAGAATCAACCACAACACAATCAAGTCACCCAGCCAACCACCCCTTGGTGAAATCTTTTATTAACTGAATAGTCAAGAAGATGAGTCCACAAAGCGTGTGCTCACCAAACAAATACACAAGACAAAGATAGTCCCCTTCAGAAGGATCCTATCTATCTCACTACAAAGATAGAAATACAAAGAACCTCACTACAACACTCAAACAATACCTATCAAACTATAAAACTGATCAAGATGATTAGAGTTAACCCATAATATTAATACCAGACCAACACCAGAATTTGAGAAAGAATACGAAACCCTAGTGTGAGAATATAATGAGAGAGATCTCCAGCCAAAGGGTTAGACTCTAGCTTTTATAGTAGCCAAGATACACTTTAACCCCTCAAGTAAATAGAACCTCCTAACAAGAGCCAAACATACAAACATTAGAACAACTTGGCAGAACAAGCCCTTTGACTTAAAGTCAAACATGAGCTTGCATCCAACACACAAGATATTTCAAACACCGTTAATCGTTTTTATCTAACTAAATCATAAAAGACGATTAAATATCTCGTATTTATCGTAATTCATATTCAAAGTGAACTGATTGTTGCTGCAATTGAAGATGTAATTGTAGATGAAGATTAAAGTGCGCTAAAAAACAAAAATTACTTTTTGTAAGATGCATAAAATAGCATTTGATATCAAAATAATATAAGATTTTGGTATTTTAAATATTATGTAAATCCAAACAAATTTCATGGATTAAGCAAGTTATTTTTTCATGAAATGAATAAAGTTGTGACATCCTAAAAAAGAGAGTAAATTACACGAATAGTTCATGTGGTTTGCGTTAATTTTTACGTATAGTCCTTTGACCTTTTTTAGATTGAGATAACTCTAAACTCCTGTACACTGACTATCATTTGTCCAAATAAACATTAAGATTGATTGTTGATACTCGACATATGAGTTGCACGCGCGAGTAATATTGCACTTTATTCATATACCAATTTCTTTCTTTCAACTTTTGACTCAATAAAGATGAAATAATTTTTTCTATTTATACATTTTTATTAACACATGCAACATCTTTGTCCCAATTTTATTGTACATCTTCTCTTATAATATATTTAAAAAATATTGTCCATTATCAAAAATAATAGTTAGATTTGTAATATCACCTCATATCAATTATCTTTTAAAAAATTATGTTTTTCTTTTTAATTTTACTTTTGCTTCTTCAATTTGTGGTAACTACGTTTTTGTGCTTGAGCTAAATAACATACGCTAGTTTCATACTTTAACTATTATTCCTTTAATTTTTGCACAATTTATTTTATCACTTACATATATTAAATCATAAATTTACTCATAATACTGATTTATTCTTATCGCCACACGAGAATTAATTAAAAAAACATGTTGTATAATATGAAAAATGAAAATCTTTCAAATTTATTACGTTTATTATGCATTTATAAATCAACGTAATTTCAAGTACACGCCTCAAAATGACTAGTATTCATGGTGCACTTCTTGTTGATGTCTTGTCAACGCCTCAATTAATCCCAGGGGGAGTAGCAATATTACACGTACAAAAATGTCTAAAACATTCGGCATATGCAATAATGGGACACTAACTTAAACAATCATTATCGTTCTTGCATGGATGTTCCTCGTCTGCATGTGAAACTTGAGAAAAGTTCATCATACCAGCACGCAAAGCAAATAAAATCATTTTTAATAAGCATATTAAAATTGTATCAATATGTGTGCCGCTTAACTAATAAAAGCATGCTCTAAAACTGTTTACAACAAGTGCATTTTTGTACAAAGTCATAGGTTTGCATAAAAAACTAAACCCCACACAAATTATGGTGACTCAATGAAAAAAAATGTTTTACCCGAAACGCAAATAAACAAGATGAAGAATGTTGTCATATTCATTGATGCCATCTTCCTCTTTACTTGGAAGAAATTGAAATATTTATTTGTATGGTAATTATTTTTTATGATAGTTTATGTTATTTCTTTTGTTACTTATACACAAATTTTGGTCATATCGGTCACATAACATTTAAGATTTTTTTTATTTTTTGAATGTAATTAATAGAATATATTGAATCCACAAAAAATACAAAATACACTTTTGTGGTAATAACTACAATATACATTGAATGATTTTTTAAGTACTATCTATTTATAGGCTATAGTATACTCTTTTTATGGTAATATATTTTAAAAAATGATTGTTGTGCCTACTAATCAAGCCTACAAATGTACCTAATGATTTGATTGGTTAATTAAAAAAATTGATTGGTGGGAATTTGGAGAGAGAAAGAACATAATACAATTGTACAAGTGACTTATGCATTAAACATGTATTTAGGCTTGAGTAGTAGGTCTAAATAGCATTACTCATATTTTTTTTGAAGGACAACTATCTAACTTACAATAAATCAATAATTATCTTTCACATGTATTAAGTAGGACTTGAACCCACAACCATTTGTTTGAAGAGTTTCTTACACAATAAAGGGTATTATTAAGACACAAGCCATTTGGTTTTATTGCGGTAATATTATTGTCTGTCGTTTATCTAAACTAGACGAATACATGCACAAAGCGATGGTGTAATGCTTTAAATAATTGTACTTGAGAACTTGTGGTTCTAGCATGACCATTGATGCAACACTTAAGGGTTCAATTTGTAGTCATTGCGAGAAAAAAATCTATGCATTAAAAATGAAAAATGATAAAATTTTGAATATTTAACAGTATTTGTCATTCCTCTTTCTAAATTATTTAACAAAGCACCTTATTACTCACACCTTCGTATCTTCGGTTGTCTTTGTTACATGAATTTAGATTTCCCTCACAAACTTGCCGCACGAGCTACACCTTGCATCTTTTTGGGAGACTCTGCTTACCATCGAGGCTATCGTTGTCTTATCTCTCTAGAAAAGACAAAAACTATACGTTGCTTGACAAGCAAGCATTAGAAATGACAAAGCCCAACGTTCACCATTCACTACTCCCGAATGCTTTTAAACACTCTGCGATAAACACATCCTAGTTGTCAATTACTAGAATTGGATAACTTAGCTTGATCGAGCTGACATATTGCTTTAGCTTAAATTTATTATTTAAACATCTAGAGAAGTAGTTAATTAATTAGTAAGGCCAAAACTATTATTCTACAAAAAATAGGGAAAAGAAAGTTGCAATAACTAAATTTTTTATTAAACTTTTTACCTTTTGTCGAGGGACAATTATTTTGCGACATAGAGATTATAACGTTATTGTTCATTTTCATATTTTTTTATGTTTTGGGAAACATACGGAAACGTTATACTCTCTTCGCCTCAAATTATTGTCTCTAAACAAAAAATACACAATTTAATAAAAAGTGGGGCCACTACACAATTCAACCAAACAAATATTATGACCACCTACTAAACTCTCTTTTGATTGGTTGACAGTCTTTACAAAGAAAAGGAATAATACCATTTTGGGACATCTCAAAAAAATAAAAACGAGGACAATAATTTTAGGACAAAGTGAGTATGATTTTTCTTATTTTTGCAAAAAAATTGAGGTATTTTTTTTCGCTATCAATGTATTAAAAAATTAGATAACATGTTTAGGTTGCGTATATTTTATATATTAAAACAGTGGGTGATTTTGAAAATGATAAGAAAGGAATTAAATATTACATGTTTCACTTTTCTAATAATTATATTTTAAAAGAAATATGAATTTAAACATATTTTTTGATTCCTTAAAAATCTATTTATTATCTTTTTTTTATAAGTGAACCTGGTGTTTTAATTATTGCATGTTTAATAAAAGTGAACTCACTGTTGCTGCACTTGAAGATGTAATTGTAGATGAAGATTAAAGTGAGCTAAAAAAATTACAATTTTGTAAGATGCCTAAAATAGCATTTGATATCAAAATTATATAAGATTTTTGTTTCTAAATTTTTTTGTAAATCTAAACAAATCTTATGGATTAAGCAATTTATTTTTTCATGAAATGAATAAAGTTGCGACATGTTAAAAAAGAGAGTGAATTACACGAATAGTTCATGTGGTTTGCGTTAATTTTTACGTATACTCCTTTGACCTTTTTTAAATTGAGATAACTCTAAATTCCTATACACTGACTATGATACTCGACATGTGAGTTGTACGCGCGAGTAATATTGCACTTTATTCATATACCAATTTCTTTCTTTCAACTTTTGACTCAATAAAGATGAAATAATTTTTTCTATTTATACATTTTTATTAACACATGGAACATCTTTGTCCCAATTTTATTGTACATCTTCTCTTATAATATATCTAAAAAATATTTTCCTTTATCAAAAATAATACTTAGATTTGTAATATCACCTCGTATCAGTTATAAAAAATTATGTTTTTCTTTTTAATTTTAATTTTGCTTCTTCAATTTGTGGTAACTACTTTTTTGTGCTTGAGCTAATAACATACGTTAGTTTCATACTTTAACTATTTTTCCTTTAATTTTTGCTGAATTTATTTTATCACTTACATATATTAAATCAGAAACTTACTCATAATATTGATTTAATCTTATCGCCACACGAGAACTAATATAAAAACATGTTGTATAATATGACAAATGAAAATATATCAAATTTATTACGTTTATTATGCATTTATAAATCAACATAATTTCAAGTGCACGCCTGAAAATGACTAGTATTCATGGTGCACTTCTTGTTGATTTCCTTTCGACGCCTCAATTAATCCAAGGAGGAGGAGGAATAACACACGTACAAAAATGTCTAATACATTCAGGATATGCAATAATGGGACAGAAACTTAAACAATCACTCGTGGTCTTGCATGGACGTTCCTCGTCTGCAATGAAACTTGAGGAAAGTTCATCATACCTGCACGCAAAGCAAATAAAATCATTTTCAATAAGCATATACAAATTGTATCAATATGTGTGTAGCTTAACTAATAAAAGCATGCTCTAAAACGTTTTACACCCAGTGCATGAATAAAGAAAGTATTGTTATGTACAAAGTCATAGGTTTGCATAAAAAAAACTAAACCCCACACACATTATTATGACTCAATGAAAAAAAATATGTTTTACCCGAAACGCAAATAAACAAGATGAAGAATGCTGTCATTTTCATTGATGCCATCTTCCTCTATACTAGGAAGAAATGGAAATATTTATTTGTTTGTTAATTACTTTTTATGAATGTTTATGTTATTTCTTTTGCTATTTATACACAAATTTTGGTCATATTGGTCACATAACATTTAAGGATTTTTTTTTTCTTTTTTGAATGTAATTAATACAATACATTGAATCCACAATAAATACAATTTACTCATTTTGTGGTAATAACTACAATATACATTGAATGATTTTTTTAAGTACTATCTATTTATAAGCTATAGTATACTCTTTTTATGGTTATAATTTTTTTTGAAGGACAACTATCTAACTCATAATAAATACAATAATTATTTTTCACATGTCTTAAGTAGGATTTGAACCCACAACCATTTGGCTGAAGAGTTTCTTACATAATAAAGGGTACTATTAAGACACAAGCCATTTGGTTTTATTGCGGTAATATTATTGTCTGTCATTTATCTAAACTAGACGTATAAATGCACAAAGGGATGGTGTAAAGTGGTAAATAATTGTACTTGCGAACTTGTGGTTCTAGCATGACCATTGATGCAACTCTTCAATTTGTAGTCGTTGCGAAAAAAGAACATCTATCCATTAAAAATGATAAATGATAAAAGTTTAAATATTTAATAGTATTTGTCATTCCTCTTTCAAAATTATTTAACAAAGAACCTTATTACTCACGCCTTCATATCTTCGGTTGTCTTTGTCACCTGAATTTAGATTTCCCTCACAAACTTGCCCCACGAGCTACACCTTGCATCTTTTTGGGAGACTATGCTTGCCATCGAGGCTATCGTTGTCTTACCTCTCCAGAAAAGACAAAAACTATATGTTGCTCGACAAGCAAGCAATAGAAATCACAAAGCGTCAGCATTCACCATTCACTACTCCCAAATGCTTTTAAACGCTCTGCGGTAAACACAGCCTAATTGTTAATTACTAGAATCAGATAACTTAGCTTGATCGAGATGACACATTACTTTAGCTTTAATTTAGTTTTTAAACATTTAAAGAAGTAATTAATTAGTTAGTAAGGACAAAACTATTATTCTACTAAATATAGGGAAAAGAAAGCTGCAATAATTAAATTTTTTATTAAACTTTTTACCGTTTGTCGATGGACAATTATTTTGCGACATAGAGATTATAATGTTATTGTTCTTTTTCAATTTTTGTTATATTTTGGAAAACTTCGGAAAACTTATACTCTCTTCGTCTCAAATTATTGTATCTAGACAAAAAATACACAGTTTAATAAAAAGTGGGGCCACTACACTATTCAATCAATCAAATATCATGACCACCCACTAAACTATCTTTTGATTGGCTGACATTCTTTACAAGAAAATGAATACTATCATTTTGGGACATCCCAAAATAAAAATGAGGACAATAATTTTAGGAAGAAGTGAGTATGATTTTTCTTATTTTTGCAAAAAAATTAAGGTGTTTTTTTCGCTATCAATTTATTAAAAAATTGGATAACATGTTTAGGTAGGGTTATATTTTATATATTAAAAAAGTGGGTGATTTTGAAAATGACAAAAAAGTAATTAAATATTACATGTTTCACTTTTCTAATAATTATGTTTTAAAAGAAATATGAATTTAAACATTTTTTTCTGATTCCTTGAAAATCTATTTTTTTTTATCTTTTTCTTACAAGTGAACCTGTGTTTTAATTATTGCATGTTTAATAAAAGTGAACTGACTGTTGCTGCAATTGAAGATGTAGTTGTAGATGAAGATTCAAGTGAGCTAAATAACACAAATTATTTTTTGTAAGATGCATAAAATAGCATTTGATATCAAAATAATATAAGATTTTTGTTTTTTTAAATATTTTGTAAATCCAAACATATTTCATGGATTAAGCAAGTTAGTTTTTCATGAAATGGATTAAGTTGCGACATCCTAAAAAAGAGAGTGAATTACACGAATAGTTCATGTGGTTTGCGTTAGTTTTTACGTATAGTCCTTTGACCTTTTTTAGTTAGAGATAACTCTAAACTCCTAGACACTGAGTATCATCTGTCCAAATGAACATTAAGCTTGACTGTTGATACTCGACATGTAAGTTGCACGTGCGAGTAATATTGTACTTTATTCATATACCAATTTCTTTCTTTCAACTTTTGACTCAATAAAGATGAAATAATTTTTTCTATTTATACATTTTGATTAACACATGCAACATCTTTGTCCCAATTTTATTGCACATCTTCTCATATAATATATCTAAAAAATATTGTCCATTATCAAAAATATAGTTAGATTTGTAATATCACCTCTTATCAATTATCTTTTAAAAAATTATGTTTTTCTTTTCAATTTTACTTTTGCTTCTTCAATTTGTGGTAACTACGTTTTTGTGCTTGAGCTAAATAACATACGCTAGTTTCATACTTTAACTATTATTCCTTTAATTTTTGCACGATTTATTTTATCACTTACATATATTAAATCATAAATTTACTCATAATACTGATTTATTCTTATCGCCACACGAGAATTACTTAAAAAACCTGTTGTATAATATTAAAAATGAAAAGATTTCAAATTTATTACGTTTATTATGCATTTATAAATCAACATAATTTCAAGTGCACGCCTGAAAATGACTAGTATTCATGGTGCACTTCTTGTTGATGCCCTGTCGACGCCTCAATTAATCCCATGAGGAGGAGGAATAACACACGTACAAAAATGTCTAATACATTCAGGATATGCAGTAATTGGACATAAACTTAAACAATCACTCGTGGTCTTCATTGGACGTTCCTCATCTGCAAGTGAAACTTGAGGAAAGTTCATCATACCTGCACGCAAAGCAAATAAAATCATTTTCAATGAGGATATACAAATTGTATCAATATATGTGTAGCTTAACTAATAAAAGCATGCTCTAAAATATTTTACAACCGGTGCATGAATAATGAAAGTATTGTTATGTACAAAGTCATAGGTTTGCATAGAAAAAACCAAACCCCACACACATTATTATGACTCAATGAAAAAAATATTTGTTATCCCCGAAACGCAAATAAACAAGATGAAGAGTGTTGTCATCTTCATTGATGCCATCTTCCTCTTTACTAGGAAGAAATGGAAATATTTATTTGTTTGTTATTTATTTTTTATGAATGTTTATGTTATTTCTTTTGCTATTTATACACAAATTTTGGTCATATTGGTCACATAGCATTTAAGGTTTTTTTTTTTTTTTCTTTTTTGAATGTAATTAATACAATACATTGAATCCACAATAAATACAATTTATTCTTTTTGTGGTAATAACTACAATATACACTGAATGATTTTTTTAATTACTATCTATTTATAGGCTATAGTATACTCTTTTTATGGTTATAATTTTTTTGAAGGACGACTATCTAACTCATAATAAATACAATAATTATCTTTCACATGTCTTAAGTAGGATTTGAACCCACAACCATTTGGCTGAAGAGTTTCTTACACAATAAAGGGTATTATTAAGACACAAGCCATTTGGTTTTATTGCGGTAATATTATTGTACTTACGAACTTGTGGTTCTAGCATGACCATTGATGCAACACTTACGGGTTCAATTTGTAGTCGTTGCGAGAAAAGAACATCTATGCATTAAAAATGAAAAATGATAAAAGTTTGAATATTTCACAGTATTTGTCATTCCTCTTTCAAAATTATTTAACAAAGCACCTTATTACTCACGCCTTCATATCTTCGGTTGTCTTTGTTACCTGAATTTAGATTTCTCTCACAAACTTGCCCCACGAGCTACACCTTGCATCTTTTTGGGAGACTATGCTTACCATCGAGGCTATCGTTGTCTTACATCTCCGGAAAAGACAAAAACTATACGTAGCTTGACAAGAAAGCATTAGAAATCACAAAGCATCAACATTCACCATTCACTACTCCCAAATGCTTTTAACGCTCTGCGGTAAACACACCCTAGTTGTTAATTACTAAAATCAGATAACTTAGCTTGATCGAGATGACACATTACTTTAACTTTACTTTAGTTTTTAAACATTTAAAGAAGTAATTAATTAGTTTGTAAGGCCAAAACTATTATTCTACTAAATATAGGGAAAAGAAAGCTGCAATAATCAAATTGTTTATTAAACTTTTTACCATTTGTCAATGGACAATTATTTTGCGACATAGAGATTATAATGTTATTGTTGTTTCTCATATTTTGTTATGTTTTGGAAAACTTACGGAAAACTTATACTCTCATCGTCTCAAATTATTGTCTCTAGACAAAAAATACACAGTTTAATAAAAAGTGAGGCCACTACACTATTCAACCAATCAAATATCATGACCACCCACTAAACACTATTTTGATTGGCTGACATTCTTCACAAGAAGAGGAATACTATCATTTTGGGACATCCCAAAATAAAAATGAGGACAATAATTTTAGGACGAAGTGAGTATGATTTTTCTTATTTTTGCAAAAAATTTGAGGTGTTTTTTTCGCTATCAATTTAATAAAAAAATTGGATAACATGTTTAGGTAGCTTTATATTTTTTATATTAAAAAAGTGGGTGATTTTGAAAATGATAAGAAAGGAATTAAATATTACATGTTTCACTTTTCTAATAATTATGTTTTAAAAGGAATATGAATTTAAACATTTTTTTTTTATAATTCCTTGAAAATCCTTTTATCTTTTTCTTACAAGTGAACCTGGTGTTTTAATTATTGCATATTTAATAAAAGTGAACTGACTGTTGCTGCAATTGAAGATGTAATTGTAGATGAAGATTAAAGTGAGCTAAATAACAAAAATTATTTTTTGTAAGATGCATAAAATAGCATTTGATATCAAAATAATAAAAGATTTTTGTTTTTTTTAAATATTTTGTAAATCCAAACATATTTCATGGATTAAGCAAGTTAGTTTAAAGCTGCAACATCCTAAAAAAGAGAATGAATTACACTAATAGTTCATGTGGTTTGCGTTAGTTTTTACGTATAGTCCTTTGACCTTTTTTAGTTAGAGATAACTCTAAACTCCAAGACACTGAGTATCATTTGTCCGAATGTACATTAAGCTTGACTGTTGATACTCGACATGTAAGTTGCACGCGTGAGTAATATTGCACTTTATTCATATAAAAATTTCTTTCTTTCAACATTTGACTCAATAAATATGAAATAATTTTTTTTATTTATACATCTTTATTAACACATGCAACATCTTTGTCCCAATTTTATTGTACATCTTCTCGTATAATGTATCAACAAAATATTGTCCATTATAAAAAATAATAGTTAGATTTGTAATATCACCTCGTATCAATTATAAAAAATTCTGTTTTACTATTTAATTTTACTTTTGCTTCTTCAATTTGTGGTAACTACTTTTTTGTGCTTGAGCTAATAACATACGTTAGTTTCATACTTTAACTATTTTTCCTTTAATTTTTGCTGAATTTATTTTATAACTTACATATATTATATCATAAATTTACTCATAATATTGATTTAATCTTATCGCCACACGAGAACTAATTTAAAAACCTATTGTATAATATGACAAATGAAAAGATTTCAAATTTATTACGTTTATTATGCATTTATAAATCAACATAATTTCAAGTACACGCCTGAAAATGACTAGTATTCATGGTGCACTTCTTGTTGATGTCCTGTTGACGCCTCAATTAATCCTAGGAGGAGGAGGAATAACACATGAACAAAAATGTCTAAAACATTCAGGATATGCAGTGATGGGACAGAAATCTAAACAATCACTTTCGGTCTTGCATGGACGTTCCTCGTCTGCAAGTGAAACTTGTGGAAAGTTCATCATACCTGCACGCAAAGCAAATAAAATCATTTTCAATAAGCATATACAAATTGTATCAATATGTGTGTCGCTTAACTAATTAAAGCATGCTCTAAAACTTTTTACAACCAGTGCGTGAATCATAGTTTTAAAAAGCGCGCCTCGGCTCAAGGCTCAAGCTCTAGGGATTTTTTTTCGGATCGAGGCTTACGACATGCATGAATCCCATAAAAAGCGCAGTGCCTTGGGGCTTTTTGCACCTTGGGGCTTTTTGCGCCTCGGAGATGTAACAGGTTTTGGGGATTTTTTCTAAATATTAAGATAAGATACATTGGCCTTATAAGTTATATGCATGAGCCTTTTAAGTTATATCTAATAACCCTAAGTTGAAAAAGAACTAAAACACACAATTAAGTGGGTAACGATAGATTCTGATCATTTTACAAATATGTAATCTCTCTCACGTCATAAGTTTATATCTAGAACTGATTTTTATTGATTGTTTATCTTATTGATTTGTAAATAACATAATAAGTTTATCTTGAAGCATCACATCATAGGGTGAGTATTCGTATAATTTGTAATATTGAACTGATTTTAAGTTTATTTTATTGATTGTTATTTTTTAACAAGTTACTTTGTTTCATTAAGTATTTTTTATGACATATTATCATGAAAATGTGGCATTATGCCTTGAATATCAATATGTTGCTTGCTTGATATTTTGGGTTAAATTATGAGCTTTGTTAGATGTAAGTATGCAAGTGTAGGACACAAGCATATTTAGCCTAATATGGATTTTAATCTATATGTAATTCATTGAGCCAAAGAGTTGATCCGTTTGAGAAGTGACAACTGATCCATTTTAATCTTTATAATGGCTATATGTGTCATGTATTAAGTATTTAATGTTATTTTTTGTTATTTAAGCTACATAAATGGTCACATATACTATAAAAAAACTCAATGTATTTAGTGTGCCTCGTACTCGTGAATCCCGCGCCTTGCTATGCGCCTCGCCTCGAGGCTCTCTGGTCCCCTTCGCGCCTTAGTGCGCCTTGAGCCTTTCAAAATATTGGCGTGAATAAAGAAAGTATTGTTATGTACAAAGTCATAGGTTTTCATAAAAAAAACTAAACCCCACACAAATTATTATGACTCATTGAAAAAAAATATGTTTTACCCGAAACGCAAATAAATAAGATGAAGAATGTTGTCATTTTCATTGATGCCATCTTCCTCTTTACTAGGAAGAAATTGAAATATTTATTTGTTTGTTAATTATTTTTTATGAATGTTTATGTTATTTCTTTTGCTATTTATACACAAATTTTGGTCATATCGGTCACACAGAATTTAAGGATTTTTTTTTTCTTTTATGAATGTAATTAATAGAATACATTGAATCCACAATAAATACAATATACTCTTTTTGTGGTAATAACTACAATATACATTGAATGATTTTTTTAAGTGCTATCTATTTATAGGCTATAGTATACTGTTTTTATGGTAATAATATTTTTTTGAAGGACAACTATCTAAGTCACAATAAATACAATAATTATCTTTCACATGTGTTAAGTAGGATTTGAACCCACAACCATTTGGTTGAAGAGTTTCTTACACAATAAAGGGTATTATTAAGACACAAGCCATTTGGTTTTATTGCGGCAATATTATTGTTTGTCGTTTATCTAAACTAGATGTATACATGCAAAAGCGATTGTGTATAGTGGTAATAATTGTACTTGCGAACTTGTGGTTCTAGCGTGACCATTGATGCAACACTTACAGGTTCAATTTGTAGTCATTGCGAGAAAAGAAAATCTATGCATTAAAAATGAAAAATGATAAAAGTTTGAATATTTAACATATTTGTCATTCCTCTTTCAAAATTATTTAACAAAGCACCTTATTACTCACGCCTTCATATCTTCGTTTGTCTTTGTTATTTCCCTCACAAACTTGCCCCACAAGCTACACCTTGCATCTTTTTGGGAGACTATGCTTACCATCGAGGCTATCATTGTCTTACCTCTCCCGAAAAGACAAAAACTATACGTTGCTTGACAAGCAAGCATTAGAAATCACAAAGCGTTAACATTCACCATTCACTACTCTCAAATGCTTTTAAACGCTCTATGGAAAACACACCCTAGCTGTTAATTACTAGAATCAGATAACTTAACTTGATCGAGCTGACACATTAATTCAGCTTTACTTTAGTTTTTAAACATTTAAAGAAGTAATTAATTAGTTAGTAAGGCCAAAACTAGTATTCTACTAAAATAGGGAAAAGAAAGCTGCAATAATTAAATTTTTTATTAAACTTTTTACCTTTTGTCGAGGAACAATTTTTTTGCGACATAGAGATTATAACGTTATTGTTCTTTTTCATATTTTGTTATGTTTTGGAAAACTTACAGAAAAGTTATACTCTGTTCATCTCAAATTATTGTCTCTAGACAAAAAAAATACACAGTTTAATAAAAAGTTGGCCATTACAATATTCAACCAATCAAATATGATGACCACCCACTAAACTCTCTTTTGATTGGCTGACATTCTTTACAGGAAGAGGAATACTATCATTTTGGGACATCCCAAAATAAAAATGAGGACAATAATTTTAGGACGAAGTGAGTATGATTTTTCTTATTTTTGCAAAAAAATTGAGGTGTTTTTTTTTCGCTATCAATTTATTAAAAAATAGGATAACATGTTTAGGTAGCGTTATATTTTATATATTAAAAAAGTGGGTGATTTTGAAAATGATAAGAAAGTAATTAAATATTACATGTTTCACTTTTTTAATAATTATGTTTGAAAAGAAATATGAATTTAAACAATTTTTTTCTGATTCCTTGAAAATCTTTTAATCTTTTATCTTTTTTTTACAAATGAACCTGGTGTTTTAATTATTGCATGTTTAATAAAAGTGAACTGACTGTCTGACTGTTGCTACAATTGAAGATGTAATTGTAGATGGAGATTAAAGTGAGCTAAATAACAAAAATTATTTTTTGTAAGATGCATAAAATAGCATTTGATTTGAAAATAATATAATATTTTTTATATATTTTGTAAATCCAAACAAATTTCATGGATTAAGCAAGTTATTGTTTTTCATGAAATGAATAAAGTTGCGACATCCTAAAAAAGAGAGTGAATTACACGAATAGTTCATGCGGTTTGCGTTAATTTTTACGTATAGTACTTTGATCTTTTTTAGATTGAGATAACTCTAAACTCCTGTACACTGACTATCATTTGTCCAAATGAACATTAAGCTTGACTGTTGATACTCGACATCTAAGTTGCACGCGTGAGTAATATTGCACTTTATTCATATACCAATTTTTTTCTTTCAACTTTTGACTCAATAAATATGAAATAAATTTCTTAATTTATACATTCTTATTAACACGTGCAACATCATTGTCCGTCAACTGCACTTCCACCTCCCATTACTACCGCGACTACTACAACAACCGTTATTATAACCGTACTCCCACTACCAACACTTACAAGCAGAAACATAGAGCTGCAACTGGAAGATGCTTTGAAACATCTTGTAGCCCTTGAAAAGCAAAACCTGCCAAACAAAGTTAAACATCACGATCTTCGCTTGTCAAAGCTGGAACATCTTAACTTCGACCATGAAGTGGTTAATGCAATTGAAGAACTAGTTAAAGAAGCGGTCGATTGGGCTATGAAAGCTCCTCTACATGCGAGGTTCAGAGATCTCCCAACTACTGACATGAAAGATATTCTCTTGCAACGCATGTATGAGATAGATTAATATAAGGAGCATGATGATCATAATCGGTTGTATGAAGCTCTTCAAAATTCCATGGATGTTGACAACTAGGATAAGTTTTTTAGGGATATCGGAGAAGGTAAGCGAAGAAGAGGAGATATGATTTGCCAAAACCACCATTAGGGGCTCTTCCACCGCCACCTCCTCCTCCACCTTCCAGTGCTGCAGGTTCTTCAGGAACCGGTGGAACTTCTGGTATTTCCGATGCTACAAAGACTAATCCATCACCTCCTCCTCCACCATCATCAGGTCAACCAGGATCCTTAGCTGGCCAAGGTTCTCATAAGTCAGCCAAAACTTCAGCTCATTCAGCCTGGACGACATTTGACTCAAGATACACACCAACATTCTCTCCGATTCCTGAAGATCATGAAATGAACGAGTAATCGATTCTTAGCCAGGAGTCTAATTTAAATGAAGAGGATATTTCCAACAAATATATTCCAAAGGTGAATCGGAGTACCGACTGGTGGAATACATTCATGGGAGAAGATGATACTGAAATTTCTAAGTCAACCTAGTTTGCTCCTACCAAAGCAATAACTCAGGATTGGTGGAAGGAAGAACGACCTGCAACTCCAGAACCGAATTGGACTAATCCTGCATCTAATCTGAACACTCTAGACCACAACTGGGCAAGTGCCATTGTTGCCAACCATGTTGCCCCCTAGAGGACTCATTGTTGAACATCACCGGGGATATGGGAAGCTTCATAAAATGGTACTGCGAGAAGCAAGGGATCACGAAGCTTACACCAAAGGATTTGGAGGGCCCTGATTATGATATTGTCAAGGTCTTCCATCCGGACGTAGCTCGCTTGCAATATTAGATGGAAAAGTGTTACAAGTTCTTGACATATCAAGTGGACAATTATGTGCTTAATTTTGATATCAGCAAACCACTCCCACTAGGAGGTCCACCTGGTTAAGTTACTATTAAATCCGACTTCTTCTTCAACAAAGATTTGGAATATCTGCGCGTCAGTAACAAAGATAGCAGGCATACACTCTCAATCTCCAAAATGAAGGCTATAAATTATCCTGAGGGTTTATACAAATGGTTCCAGATCTATTTTGAGCTGAAAAGGAGTATGAGTACGATATTGTTTCTTCATATGGAATCTCACACTGGTGGTTTTACAAAAAGCGCTTCTACATTGACAGACACAGTGCTGAAAAGAGTCGAAGGGCTGTTCGAACGCACATGCGTATCTTGAGTGTGGTTAGTGTGGAGATCTTTCCTATGTACGAATACGACTACTTGAAGAAAATTTTCCTCCGCAGAGCCGATCAGAAAGAATATGTCATAGAGGATAACGACTTCAAGAATTTGTATCCCAATGACTTTGAAGATCTTTGTTTGTTGAACCTCCAAGGCCATCTAGATCATCTACCCCCTCGTGACAAGAAGACTCTTGCTGCAGCAGTTAATTTATGGATAAGAGGATTATTCATCAGACAAAGAGTTGGAGACTTTCAGCTTGGGATTGAGAGCTACCAGACTCAAGTCAACCTAACTAAGCCTCGATGGGAAGCTAAAGGGTTTGAATACAAGCATGACTACTCAGTAATCGAATCTCCATGAGTTGTTTTTAGTGACAAATACGGGGTCAGGATGCTCATGAGGCTTAATGAGTTATACAAGTTCATCGATGGCACCCTCCGACAAATTGAAGAAGCATTGGACTACAGGGTGAAGGAATACAAGATCAGGATGAGTCCAGGACTAGTACTATATAGGTTCTGGACAGCAAAGGATGTGGAAATGAGTGAGGCCTTCATATTTGCTAATGGGAAAAGGCTCAAGACAAGGAGAATCTTAAAAAGCTTGGAGAGTTTTGTAAGTGGAAGAGTGCATGAAGGACGCTACAGACTTCTACAGAGAACTGAATGATCATATCCTCTCTATAATCTTTAGAACTTTTATGTGTGGTGTGGTGTTGTAATAAGTGTATATAAAAACTCTGTAGTGAATAGTAGTGTAAAGATTTTGGCTTGTAAACTCCCTCTCAAATTGAGGGGGAGCACTATAATGTTTCTTGTCAGAATAAAATTAATCAGACCACATTTTCTCCAAATTTTTCTAACGTATTTAAATTACTCGGGATCCAAAATCTCTAAGGATTTGAAATTTTTGATCGGGGGAGAGAATGTGATATTAATATGAAATCTGATAAAAATGTGATCTTTGATGACTTAAGGTATAGGCTGCCCTCCCATATGTTCTAAACATTTTCATTTATTGATGCACATATTGAGGGGGACATTTCAAAATTTTAAGAAACTATCGAGGTACAAAGGCTACAACGTTTTTATCATAAGTACCTTGATTGATTTTCAAATGGTTTCTCTATGGCAATTGTGATCGTGGAAGTACTTCAAAGACCTCCTTCCTCCATGTGCTAAATAATTTCAAAAACCTATGCACATGTTGAGGGGAAGCATTTACAAATGATCAAAAACAATTAAGGTACAAAATGCTTTGATTTTATATCACAAGTACCTTGATTGGCTTTTCAAATTGTTTTTCATTTGAGTTCAAGGAGAAAAGAACTGTACCACAAGACCGACCATTTTACTTTATGCATTATAGTTATATGGATGGTTAGGTTAGGTATTAGTTCCCACGATCCCGCCAGAGCTGGAGGGATCTACCCAGGGACAAAACACTAGATAGTGTAGAAGTCCTTAGGTATGATGAAAAAAATGAGGAAAGTAAGAATAAGGGAAGAGTGCCGACTGATATAGAGCTAGGACTAGAACAAATCCAACAAGGTTCTAGTAATGAATTCTCGGTAAGCACTGAAGGGGTTGAAGAATGAAAAAGAAATGAAAAGTGAAAGGGTGAAAAGAAATAGCTCTCCAATAATTCAACCTTAGGGCAGAAACCGGGTTTAATACATATGCTACTGGTGGTTACTAAGGTAACACCGGAATTCAAGACAAGACGTCATGGACCCAGTGACGCACTGCACTAAAACTTCCCAGCTACTCAAGTTCTCTTAAAAGGACTTGTTTCATTCTCATGGGGAACCTACACAATCTAGCAACTTTCTCTTAGAGACGGTTGATATTGAAAAAGGAGACCTTCTCCCTAGTCTCTGCTCAGGAAACCAAAGTGCACTATTGAGTCTAGAGCCAAGAGATCATCAATAAATCTCATTAGGACACACAATTCATAATGACTTGCTGTTTCACATAATGTGGAGAGTGAGAATATATATTGAGAGTCCTACGCATTATCCTTGTGGTATTCGCAGAACATCCGAGTGATATGTAAAATATTCACTACGAAGATGGAAATCTTTCTAGAGCCAACAGCAAACAAGCTCTTGGTGGGTGACATGTGAGATTCTTCAAAAATCAAACTTGTGACAACTGGATAGAAGCGATGGGGCTATTCATTCTTGAATCAACCTTGGTCCATGTTATGAATTGATGGATACTTTTGGAAAAACCTTTCAGTGTGCTCAAAAAGTGTTTTCTAGCACATCGACTACACACTAATGTTTAAAAACAAAATTATTTTTGAGTGAATCTTGATTTAATTCATAAAACCTTCATCGTATTGCAAAAACTCTTTATTCAGCAATTTTACTATGGATCATGTCTTTGGAGGCTAATGTCGGTCGACCCCGGTAACAAAGAAGGAATCCATAAAAACTTAGGATCCGACATTATTTTTGAGTGAATCTTGATTTAATTCATAAAACCTTCATCGTATTGCAAAAACTCTTTATTCAGCAATACGCGATTGTTTATCAAATCAATTTCTCATTAATCAGTGAATGTCAAATCGTTGGTTCACTCACTCCATGTTGTCTACTTTGAGATGCTCCGGTTTGAGAATGGCAAGTACAACTGCAAAATCCTGTCAAGGAGATTCTTCGGAATTCTACCTGATCACACGCAGTATTTATACTGATCAACAGGGAACCATGGTTCTCGCAACCCTATTCAACGAAAGTGAACAAAGACACATTCGTGTGTTTATTGCTAACTGTCATTTGCAGGAACTCTCGATGATTGCAGTTGTTGGCCAATGAGACGTTAATTCCTAACCGCATGCTCACATCACACACTCATATTTGAAGAAAATCATGACAATCAAAACATACAACAAAGCTTCCGCAACTCTGACGAAAAGATGTCATGATCCAAAACTGTGAGCATGTCGGTCCAAAAGTCACAACATCACATAATGGCAATACTTCAAAAGATGAGATGGAGATTCAATGTAGCTGATGATCTCAAGGAAATCTCGTGATCACATGACAAAGAAACATTCATGCCAATGAAACACTACTAAAGATTCAAAGTTGATTATATGGAAGTTTAAAGTCTACGAGCTTGAGTATGAAGTTAAAGATAGAATGCTAAGTTTCAAAATGTAATTCATGGGGTGACCTCCCTTAGGGGGAGATTGTTAGGATTTAGTAAATCCATGTAGAACTGTCGGTCACCCCATCTATAGTCTAGCATAAGTTAGCTCGTAGACTCTATGTTATTTAATAGTTTATAGGGAAAATTAGTCAAATAGACCGCGCGCCCTGATGCATATCACTTTATGGACCACGCTTTTTTGCGTTACGGAAATAGACTTGTTGCCCAGCGATTTTCTTGTAGCCAACCATGTGGTGCCACGTGTCCGACAAAGGTATGACAGAAGACATATTTTTAGCGTATTTGTCATGTATTGTAAGGTATTGTTTTTTGGGCAACCATAATGTATTTTCGGGAAACTATATATTATTGGGCAACTTGTATTTATACATGAGGATAATATGGTCATTTTACAATGGTTGTATTATAAAAGTAATATTAATAAATCAGACACGTACTCACACACCATCACGCGCGAACACACACAATCAAACATCTTCTACTACAATTTAATAGCTTCTACAATTAAACATCTTCTTCTAGATCACGCGCACACACTTACAAACCACATCTTATTCACATAACCCTCTAACCCCCTAATTAACTTTACTGTATAATTACGTATGACAAAATTAAAGTTGTACAATTGTAAAATCGCAGTTCGTTCTACATTGAAGTTGCTGCAGATATTAAACTCTGTTTGTCAAAGAACGAAAACCGGGAAAGGTTGTTCAGGCAAACAATATTTGGTCCATGGTTGGATATAAAGTTGTGCGAGAATGACTGCCTTCTGATGCATTATGTTTTGCAACACCAGGTATATGTTTCTAACATATCCTCTGATTCCCCTCCACTAACATTCCAAATTGGGGAGCATTCGTTAAGGTTTGGCCGGAAAGAATTTTGTCTGATAACAGGGTTTCGATTTGGCAAAGTTTCAAAAGCGAAAAAATGATCTAGCGCTTTTTGTGATCGTGTATTTTCTAAAAAAAAGAGTAATGGTATAACAAATGTACATGCCATTGATCTTTTGGAACTTGTTAATGATTCAAAAAAGGATGGAAAAAGGTGGTTATCGCTTTCTGATGAGGATGTTGTTAGGGTGTGTTTGTTGGTAGCTGCAGAGCTGGTGTTTATGGGAAAAGAAGACAGGAATTGTATCCATAATCACTTATTGTCCTTGGTTGATGATTTTGAAGCCTGGAATGTATTTCCTTGGGGTGAATATATGTGGCATAAATTTTATCAAAGGACTGTCAATATTGTTCATATTCACAGAAAAGATCATCTGTTAAAACTGAAAAAAAACCCAAAGTTCAGTGCCACATACAATCTATACGGGTTCGCTTGGGCTTTCAAGGTTTGAATTCTCTGTAGTTTGTACTAATTTATGTATGTCTTTGTTTGATAACATGTTTGTTTTAGAAAATAGGTTATTAAAAGCTTTTGATTCTATTTTGTTGTGCTATTACTTGTTCAATCGAAAATAACCTATAAATAATGATGTTGTTTAATTGCTTTGCAATGCTGGTCTTTGCTGTGTATACATGTAATATAATTGTTACTCGTAATTTAGATTACAACAATGTTATAACACTTTTTAGTTTGCAATTTTTTTTAATTGTAATCATAAACGTATTGTTTCATCGTAAACAGATGACCTTTAGTTTGTTAAAACTTTAAACAAATTCAAAAATGATAACTGCATAGCTAGTCATTTTTAATGATGACGGGTGTGCCTATTACATATTTGGATTTTGGAGAGTTTTCCTAGAAGCTCACTTTGGTGGGTGAAAGACAACAAGGTGATTCCACGTGGTCTTGCTTGGTCAGAACTTTCAAAGTTTCGGAACGCAGACTGTTGTAATATCTTTGGACCGGTAGGCATCACACAGTCTTATGATGCAGACTATACTAACTTGTACCTAAATTTGTTCACAATATCAGTAATTGTAACTCTTTTTTGTTCTTAGGACTCAACTCCCATTGTTGAAATTTCTGCAACACAAGCTAAAATGAAGCAACCGTGGTGTATTTCCAGTGCCCAATATATAGATGGTTTGTCTGTGCCAGCCATAGACGGTTGTGAGAAGACTGCACAGCATTCGAATCAATTCGTGGACGCTTTCAATTTACACACTGTCATGGAAAGTCAACTACAGGGGTTACCTGAAAACGCATTGCAACTCAACATTGAGCAACAACCTTCTTTAAATGGTGCACAAACGAGGACCACTCTTTCAACAGGGGTTGTAATTCATGAGTTAGTGGATTTGGATCAAAAACTTTTGATGATAGAAAATGGCATTCATTTGGTCAGAAACACACCGGTCATACCTGATGTGTTTACGACTGTCAAAAGCAGAGTTTCAAAAGTGCAGCAACTTTTGGGTCTTAAAAATGATGCGGCCTTCGTTCCTAAAAAATCTAAAATTTGTGCCAATACAAATGACTCTGATGTTAATCCTGATGATCTGAAGGTTTGTATTTAATTTTAAGGTTGCTTCCAATGTTATACCAAACCCAAATAATCCTTTGTGTGTACACTTATTGATAACGCTACACGCGTCGTTCGGGGTCAAAGGAACTTCCTTTTCGTCGAGCAAGTTTTTCAACACCCTAGGCAGTGAACCTAATCGTTGTAGTGTAGTATTAGGGTAAGCCACGGGTATTGATATCGTTCTCTAGGGGAATAGGAATGCTAGTAAGAAGTTACTACGCTAACGTTGGGGTTAAGGAAGATTATTTTTTTATCGTTTTATATTTTTTTTAGGAAATGGAAAGGTACGAATCTCGGGGTATTGGATTTGGGGGGTTGGTATCACTACCGATTACTCTACTTATCTAATTATCTAATTTAAGGTGTATGTAGTCTATGTCTAATTAATGTGTGCTCGTATGATAGTTTAAAGATGTGTTTACTTAGGTTTTACTACTCCTTAATTATCTCCTATTGGTGGTTGAATTGTCACGTCCTTATTCCTAGTTGCGTTGTGTGTCTAAGGTTGTAGGGTATGCGTTTCTCCCTAACTCTTTAAACTTACCAAAAGGTTTCATCTACAAAACCCACTAGGGATGATAAACTCTTACTCTAAGGTACTCTTTGGATGGTTTAGCTTACAACTACTCAAGGAGTCATATTCTAAGGTTCACAAAGATTTAATCAAGCATTAAGTACACAACGAATGACCTATCGCATTACTAGATCATTAATCAAATAAGATAAGAGACAACCAATCAATATTCAATAATTAAGTTTCATATTCCCTAAGCAAACACACAAGTAAATTAGCCGGACATGGAGAACATGCAAGCATACACACAAATAATCAAAGACATAATTGTATTAATGAAGTAAACACTTATCTTGATGTAAGATAGGGTTTGGAACCCTAAAATACTGTACAAGACAGCCTTGGTTCGGTTTACGTTTTTACTCCAAAAGACTACACACTAAAACTGAAAAATTCGGATTCTATATATAAGATTACACTTGCGACAGCGTCACCTTATGTTTTGTGACACCGTCGGATCGCCGTCATTAGGGTTTCGTCTTGACCACGTTAGACTTGCGACGGCGTCACCTTATGCTTGTGACGCCGTCCTCTTCAGCTTCTGACGCCGTCTGGATTGCATCTAGGCCGTCTGAGTTGCGAAGGTCTACTCTTTTATAACCTGACGTCGTCACTTGAAAATACGAGTTTTGGTTCTGAGCCGTCACAAAATCCTCCGACGGCGTCGCAATTTAACACCTGATGCCGTCACCTTGTGTTTTCAGCAGCTTTGAGTGTCTCGATTCTGACTTTGGCCAATTTCTTCATATATTCGCGCCTTTTTGTCCAAATAAGTGCCATTCCAGCCTTTTGCCTTCAAGAGACCTAAAAAGTGAAAAGGAACGATATTAAGCAATAACGGATACAAAAGTGATCAAATAAGGGCTTAAACGACCCCTCAAAAAGGTACCTTTTAAAACCTTATCACATGTTCACTATCTCGATGGTGGCAAATTGAGTAAAGCACATTTGTGATAGCAGTTACAAACCTGACCGTAATTAAGGTTGTGTTTGACTAACTTTGCTCATGATAGTATATTAAGGCTGTGTTTGGTTCTTATTGTATCGTTGTTATGAATATTGAATGAAGTTTAATATTGTAATGTTATGATTTTTTTATAATTTGTTTATGCTCATGATAGTATATTAAGGCTGTGTTTGGATTGTTGGAGTGTTCGGGAGAGTTTAGAATTTGATGGCTGTTTGGGAAAGAACTTTTAGCTTTTGCTTCATTATAAACGGATGAGGTTTAGGCTGCCTGGGGAGGGGGAGTCTTTGACTCGGATGTACGTGAGGTATCCCCGTGACCGTTTCCAACCTTTTCCCCGGCCACCCTTGCATATGCGGATGTTAGTTACCTTACCATTAGGCCATTTGGTTATTTTGCTAGGAAATAAGCACATGAGGATTTGCTTATTTTGAAGTGCTTATAAGCCTCAAGTTCAACGCTAAATATGCAATCCCGTGTGGAGGTGCAATTTTCTGGTTGATGAAGCAATTGATGTAATCTTGTAATAATATGGGTATTATCATGTGTCTTTGTCATCAGATAAGTTTGCGTTGTCCAGTTTAGGAATTAGGAATCTAATGATATATGAACTAAGGATCGCGTAAGGGGCAGGGCAATAGGTTGGACAATGGTCAAACCAGAAGAGTTTTGTAACGTGATGATAATTAACTTGTTAAGTATGATTACACAGCAATCCAACAGTGCATTTGTACCTTCTGTTTTCGGTTATTCTTTTGCTTGACCAGCTAACCGATAAAATACAACCCAAGTCGACCTATTTGTATGGTAAATATTACACGTCTCTAAGAGTTTTTTTTTTTGTTTATTGTATAGATTATTTGATAACTATATTATGCAAGAGGATCCTTACATTGATGAAGGAACACTTGATAGAGTTAGAGATGAGAAATTTGCTCAGTGGTTTAAGGAGCATATCCAATCAAATGATGGAAACGAACACTTGAAAGTCTTAGCACGAGGACCAATGCGTTATGTTGAGTCACATAAAGGTTACTTTGTAAATGGTTACAAGTTTCACACGTTGAAACATGGTGATGGGCGGGTCACACACAATAGCGGGGTATGCGTGAAGGGTTCTACTTATAACGAGTTTGAATCCGACTATTATGGATTGTTGGTTGATGTTTTGGAGGTAAATTACCGTGATAGTAATGGATGCTGTGTTGTAGTGCTATTCAAGTGTGATTGGTTTGAACCTATTCAAGGGGTAAGGGTTAACCGTAAGCATAATTTGGTTGACATCAAGTACAAGTCAAAGGGATGCCAAGATGGCCCGTTTATCCTTGCATCACAAGCGGAACAAGTCTATTATGCACCATATCCATCGATGACCAAAGATTTGAAAGATTGGTGGGCTGTTATTAAAGCGACACCGAGAAGCATATATGAAGTAACACAATGTTCTAATGAAGTTGATGATAATGTGGATGTTGAAGAGTTCTTTCAAGAAAACGAAATGCCAATATGTTCAAATACAACAGATACAAATGATAATGCTGAAATTATTTCTCTTGTAACTCTAGGAGAAATAGAAGAAGTTGGTGATTTAGATGTTGGAGATGCATATATGGAAGTTAGTGAGAATGAAGAAGACTTTGTAGATACATATGATGATTCAGATGACGATACTGAACTCAATTTATCTGATCATTCTTCTGACGAGGAAGAAGTTAATTTATCTGATCATTCTTTGAATGATTAGTACGTATTTTCTTTAATTTTTTTCTTACCACTGATGGAATATGTTGTCTGCTTATATGTAAACGACTTGTACTGATTATTAATTGCGACTTGTATAAATGCATTTTGCTAATTTTTATTTATTGGATACGTTATGCAGGAATCATGGCTAGAAATAACAATAGCAGAGGTCGGGGAAGGGGCAGGGGCAGGGGAAGGGGGAGAAGTGGAAATATAGGCATGGTAATGGAAGACTATGATAACGGCAGCAGAGGTAATCCAGATGCAGACTGTGATAATGGCAGCATAGGTAATCCAAATGATACAGATCATGTTAATGGGATCAGAAGTAGGGGAAGGGGAATAAGTGGAAATATTGGTGGTAGTAATAGTACATTCGGTCGCGGTAATCTAGATAATGCAAATCATGATAATGGTATCGGAAGCATAAGCAGGGGAAGGGGCATAAGTGGAAATATAGGCATTGGTGGTAGTGGTAGTACATTCGGTCGCGGTAATCTAGATAATGCAAATCATGATAATGGTATCGGAAGCATAAGCAGGGGAAGGGGCATAAGTGGAAATATAGGCATTGGTGGTAGTGGTAGTGCATTCAGTCGCGGTAATCTAGATAATGCAAATCATGATAATGGTATCAGAAGCATCAGCAGGGGAAGGGGCATAAGTGGAAATATAGGCATTGGTAGTAGTGGTAGTACATTCGGTCGCGGTAATCTAGATAATGCAAATCATGATAATGGTATCGGAAGCATAAGTAGGGGAAGGGGAAGGGGCAGAAGTGGAAATATAAGCATCAGTGGTACTGGTAGTACATTCGGGTGCGGTAATCTAGATGATGCAGATCATGATAATGGGATCAGAAGCAGGGGAAGGGGAAGGGGCAGAAGTGGAAATGGAAATATAAACATTGGTGGTAGTAGTAGTACATCTGGATGTGGTAATCCCGATGCAGATTACGATAATGGGATCCGTGGTGGTACTAATGACGATGAAACAGAGACATCACATCATGCACGTGGTTCAAACTTGCCACAATCAATACCTAATCATCCATCACAAAGTCCGATGATTACACTCTATTATGGCGGGTATGTATCTTAATATATAATGAATCTGATGTTAATTTCTTTTTTACCTAATATATATTGTTTCAATCTTGTAGTTTTCCAGAAGGCCACATTACTCGCGATATTATTAGTATCTTCAAGATTATGTTTTATGAACCTTGGGCGACATGGAGAGAGGTTGACCAAGAAAGCAGAGATTTGATGTTTGCGGAATTCCAGGTTTTTACTCAATATAACTCATTATAATATGAACCTGTTAATACTAGTTAACCCAAGTTAACTTCCAATAGTAATGATACATGTTGGTTTGATAGCTTATTGTATCAAATGATGTATATACAGGATCAATATCAATGGCATCCTTCAGAAAATGCAGTTGTATATAGAGCTTGGGAAAGGGTAATGGCGAAAAGGTATTCAGATATATTGGGTCAATGTCGAAGGGATGCTGCTCTTAGAGCCGAACGAGACTCGATCGCAGTTGGAAATGATTTATCCGTTCTGAAGCCGTATGCCCCAAGTTGGATAGATCAAGCCGATTGGGAGGACATGATTGATAGGATCTGGAATAAACCAGAATGGAAAAAAAAGTCAAATGTGGCTCGACAAAACAGATTAACTGAAGTAGATGGTGAAGTGTCAAAACATACTGCCGGATCCATTACCATTTTTCAACACATGTTCAAAATGGTAAATATAATATCAACTAATTTACCGTTTGCATTTTATACATTAATAAACTCCTAACTAATGAATATTTTTACAGGAAAAAACGAAAAAGCGGCCTGTTACTTTATTAGAAGGTTACCATAACACTCATACTAGCACAAATGTCTCGAGTGAGGAATCAGAGAGAGGAATGGATGAAGCATCGGGGGGAAGAACACGAGAGTACATTACAGTTAGCTCAAAAAGAGTGGCAGTAAGTATTTTTTTATCTCATGTGTATTCAATGATGGATTAAGTACTTAAGCAGTGAACATTATTTCTCAATATTTCATAAATAGGATGTTGTTGAGGCTGCTATGGTAGAGAAACATGGACCAGTCACTAGTGATCATCCACCCGATGACTTTGATACATGGGTAGAGGCTACCGGGGGGAAGAAGAAAGGTAAGTTAGTTGGGTTGGGTACAGGAGGTGATCCGAGGGTCATGGTGACCCGTACATCAGCAACATCAAGTTCTAATTCGTCATTTGCTCATCACACAAGGTCAACATCTAGGGAACAGGTTTGTTTACAATTTTAGTTTTTTTGTACATCAGCAACATCAAGTTCTAATTTTAGTATGAGACTGGTGGTATGGCTTAGGAAATAGGTAACGTCAATAGATGCTAATTAGTTAAGTGTGATGGGTTCAGAATGAACATGGCATAGTGTGAAGGATGAACATCCGCTAAGTCTTTGATGTTTTTCTGGGCTGTAAATTGTGCTGCTGTGAAATGGTTTTGTTTCATTAAGTAAAGCACATCGGCCAAGTTGAATATAGTAGCAGCAAGTTCTTTGTTGTTGTTTGCGTTTGTAAGTGATCTATTAGTTATTACATTATTGGATCATAATGTTACAATGACAATGCTAGTTCTGCTGCTGCTGATGATGACAGTGACAGTTATTTTCAGCGTATGTTGTGTGTTGATGCGGCTACAGTTTAAGGTTGAGTTAGTGAATTAACTGGTTAAAGTTATGCACTATGCACTAGTTCTGAACTTCTGGTTTAGTTAATATGTTGATGCAGCAATTAGTTGTAATGATGGTCAAAAACTTCTGCATTAATTAGTTGTAATGATAGTCAATGCATAGTCCTTAAGAGTGTTGCAGTTTATATTCACGAGCTAATTATAACCGAAAACCAAAGCTGAACACAAAATTCCGAATTCACATTTTGATTGTCGCGCGCTTTGCATGCTGGTTTGGAACCCACATACTCATCTGTTTTTGAATTCTAATTTTTTGCCAAGTAGTACTCAATTCTGCCATGGGACTTTTCTTTATTCAGTGTTGTTTAATGGCACTTTACTTTATTCAGTTTAGTTTAATGGGACTTTCTTAATATCTTTGTTCTAATACTAAATGGGACTTATTACAACGTAGGTACAAACGTTGGAAGCGACGATAAGAAGATTGCAGGAGGACAACACACAAATGAGAGCACAATTCGAAAGAGATATGCAAATTGAGGTACAACGACAAGTGGAGCATCAGGTGCTAGCGCACATGCAACAAAGAGAATTGGAGGCGAATGCTCGTGAACAAGCTCGGGAGAGAGAATGGCAGCAAAGGATGAATGACATTAATCGATGTTCAAGAAGTTTACTGATTCACGCCCTCCGCCTTAGTTGAATAATGTCATATCATTTTGAATATTTGGATTAAATACTCTATTTTGAATCCTGTACTTTGAGTTGAATGCTCCTTTGATCAAATGAATGACACTGTTTTGACTTGAATGTTCAAAATAAGCACATCTTGAATATTTAATTTTGAGCCATCCATTTTATTTATCAGTCTTTTTTAAATAATTTTAGATACATGATTTAATGATATATGCAAGCTTTAATGAGTGAAACTAGTTGTAATTTTCTGACATAATTGTGACCCTTTATCGACTACATTTTTGTGACAGATTTCCGATGGATTTATTTCAGAAAACTTTCCGACAGAAAGTTTTCCGACAGACTTCCGACGGCAAAGTTACCAACAGATTACTGACGCACTTTCCCAGTCGGTGTTTCCAACAGAATTCCAACGAATAGTGATTAGCGACCATGATTTCTCCGACACCCTATTTCTGTCACAAGCCTGTCGGAAACAGCTGTTACCGACGGATTTCTGACGGAAAATCTGTCGCTGAAGATCTGTAGTGACTCATTCATCAAAATATACAACTATTTAACTACAATATACAATCTAATTAAGCTTTCAAATCATAAATCTAAAATCCAGTAGTCCAAAACAAAATACCATTTGTTCTCCAAAAACTTTAGTCACAGGGTACCCGCCGCCGCATCGCGCGGGTACCCTGCTATTACTTATATTGCATCTTGTACATTCCCTCCTATTAATTTTTTAAAATTTCCTAATATAGAACTTTTAAGCAAATGCAAGTAAAAAAAAGCATAAGTTACAACTATCCGAAGCACAAATAAAACTAAAAAAACACTATTCAACATATATAATTAATACACTATTTAATTTACCCCTTCACCAAAATATACAACCATTTAACTACAATATATAATCTAATCAAGCTATTAAGCCAAGTATTTAAAACTAAAGCCATTAGGCTGCCGCAGTGGTCGGTCGACCGATTCGGTCGCCATTGCGCCGACCGAGTCGCAGTCGCCGCCATTGCAACATGAGGGTCGAACAGGGTTGGTCGGCTCCAAAATTGATGAAGGGTTCATCCCCTTGACCGATAACTCACTCGACTAAAAAACAAAAAAGTGAACCGTTACATTATTGAAAAAACATTTTTAAATTTGTAAGATTTTCTTTTTTGTTTGTTAGGTTACCCACTGATCACTCCCCAACTTATAGTAATAACAAAGATCTACCTAGACTCGAAAACGAAAAAGAAACTAAACAAGATCTCCGTTATTATTATTTCTAAATTAATTTAAAAAAAAATATGGTCGCATAACATCACATTACTTGAAAATTCAGTCACGGGGTTCCCGCAGCTGCATCGCGCGGATTCTCTGCTAGTAATGTTAATGTAAACTTTACTTATATACTTAAACGACACCGGAAACTTTACCTAATGTATAAATATACAATTGAAAAAAGAGAAGGTGCGTTTGGTTTATAAGCGGGTTTGGATTAGAATTTGGATTTGGATTTGGATTTTGATTTAGATTTGGATTTTGAAAGAGAAAATATAATATATTTTATTTTATAAATTATTATTGAATTTAGTTATAAAATTAATTTTGAATAAAGTATTAAAACAAATATAAGCTATAAAGATCATGTGGTTAAAAACAAAGCATGTTGAATCCCTGACACAATTTCACAAATCCTCTCAATTTCATCCGGTTTGAGTTTTGTGGGCCCAGTTTATACTATTTGGTTTTCAACTTCCTGCCAAACAACAAATTAAAGATATGAATCCACGCCAATAGTGGGATACCCCAATAACAAACATGTACAAAGTCCCACCAAAATAATCCATTGTCTTTTTGTTTTATATTCTCCTACAAGCTTCTTAATAGTTTAATACTATGAAAATGGAAAACATTGTAAAATATTTTTAATACTATAGAGCATCGCTTTTATAATTAATTTTACAATCCAGATAGGCAGACGATATTTATAAAGAGGATTGTGTGTTATATAAACTCTAATGTTCTCAAGTTTTAATTTGAAAAGAGAAGTTGTGGGAAAATTGAATAAAAAAGTTCATGTTGTTTTTTCTTTTAGAGAAGAAGGAGATAATTTTTTGCCAAATTTCCCCTCAAAATCTCCATCCTGAGTTGAGATGATTTGGAGAAAGGATCATTTTTAAGCTTGATTTGGTTTCATTCCCCGTCTTTTTTTTCGACTTAGGAGCACAACACTAAAAACAAATTTTTTAGTGTACAAGGGTTTGTTATAACCCAAAAAAATTTAAATCATAAACCTTTATGTACATGATGTTATGGGTAGAAAACCATAACACAACAGATATGTTCTAGACAACATGACATGCCACCTTGAGTTAATCGACTAAGCAAAACAAACCAATAACCAATAGACCATTACGATGATAGTACAAGGACATTATAGATAAAAACATAGAGACCAATAAGTTGCACACAAAATATAATCATCTTTTTTGCATGAAGTCTTGATCGAGTGTTAAGCTATCAAAACTTTAGATATTCGAGATAGTTATAATTAAGATTAAAAAAAATCATGAACCTTTTTTTTATTCTTTTGGTTTCGTTTTTGCTTCAGGCAACACCACTCCAAAGAAAAATTGCTACAGTAGCAACATAAGTTGTTTTGCTTATCACACGCCTAGATAGAGTAGGGGTGAGCAAAACCGACCAAGAATTGAACCGACCTGACAAAAACGACAAAACCAAAAAAACCAAACCGAACCGAGTAACTTCGGTTCAGTTCTCGGTTTAGGTATTACCGATTTTCGGTTTTCGGTTTGAGTCGGTTCGGGTCGAAAACCAACGAAAACCAAGAAAAATAGACTAAAACTAAACCGAACCGAGTAACTTAGGTTCGGTTCTCGGTTTGAATTTTTTCTTTTTTCGATTTCCGGATCGGGTCGGTTTTTGTCGGGTCGGGTCGGTTTGACACGATGCTCACCCCTAAGATGGAGTGTCTACTTTGCAAGTAGGGCATGCCATGTAACCTTGCCCACTCCAATCAAACAAACTACTTCGAGCTGAAAAATCATTGATGGTACATAAAAGCATCGCCCTCATGTGAAATTCAATGCATGTAACAGATGAGTCGAGTGATATCGATATACATGACATGTTAAACGGATGAGCCGAGATGATATTGATCTACATGACATGTTAGATGGATGAGGTGAGATGATATCGATATACATGACATGTTAAATGGAAGGGCCGAGATAATATCGATATACATGAAATGTTAAATGGATGAGCCGAGATGATATCGATATACATGACATGTTAAACGGATGAGCCGAGATGATATCAATATACATGACATGTTAAACGGATGAGCCGAGATGATATCGATATACATGACATGTTAAACGGAAGAGTTGATAAGATATCGATATGCATGACATGTTAAACGGATGAGCCGAGATGATATCAATATACATGACATGTTAAATGGATGAGCCGATATGATATCAATATACATGACATGTTAAACGGGTGAGTCCAGAAGATATCGATATACATGACATGTTAAACGGACGAGCCGAGATGATATCGATATACATGACATGTTAAATGGACGAGCCAAGATGATATCGATATACATGACATGTTAAACGGATGAGCTGAAATGATATCGATGTACATGACATGTTAAACGGATGAGTCAAGATGATCTCAATATACATGACATGTTAGACGGAAGAGTAAAAATGATATCGATATACATGACATGTTAAACAGATGTGCCGAGTTGATATTAATATACATGATATGTTAAACGGATAAGTTGAGGTGATATTGATAAACATGAAATAGAGATTGAAGCTTTTGATAAACACCTAATCCATGCACATGAAGATGAGTTATGGTTTCAATGCAAAAACCTGAAATGACTTGTGACATAGGCGGTATTAGGTTTATGTGGAATTAGTTACAACTTAAGAGGCTCTTTATTTCACAAACCTTTATTTCCCTACTTACCAAGGGACAAGTCCCAGCCGTTGGATCAATCCAACATCTTTTAAGGATTAAAAACACAGAGGGACCATTCTTGCCAAAAGCCGAAACTTTCCCCCACCACAAAAACACAACACACGCACTCATTTCACCATCACAAACAAAACGTCCATTTCTCTCTCATAATTCTCTCACTAAAAACAAACCCTAACTATCAAAATCAACCAACAATTAACCGTCAAAATCAAAAAAAAAAAAAAAAAAAAAAAAAAAAAAAAAAAAAAAAAAACATCAATCTTCAACTGAAAAAGAAAAAGCACAAAAAAAATGGATCAAAACAAACCTACCAACTCCGAAAACGATGGTACGAAGCTTCAAACTAATTATTTAGATGTTATTTATGTATCTCTACTGATTTTATACTTATTTATGAATGTTATTGCTATTTATGAACAAATTTCTGTATTTTTTTGCTGTATTAATGACATGCAATTGATGATTATGTATTTATTTAAGATTTTGCTGTCATACTGTAAAAGAAGAAGAAATTTATGAAGATTTTGCTGATTTTAGATGTTTTTAGGTGTTTTAGACCGTTTGAAAAAATATCACATGTGATAAAACAGTTGTCGTAGATGTGGTAGTGATTTGGTAGTCTTAGTGGTTTAGTTTTGATTTTTGATACTGGTAGTGGTGGTGGTAGTGGTAGTGGTAGTGGTGGTGGTGGTGCTTCAGTATAGTGGTAGTGATAGTAGTAGTGGTAGCGAACGTCGATTTGACTTTTAGCGTTCTTCGTGATAATGGATATGTTTTTAGCTTGTTACGAGTATAATTTTGATGTAACTTATGATGCGTTTTTGAGTGTGACAGAGAAATATTTTATGGTATATCACTAGTGATAAAAACAGATGTAGCGATAATTGATTACTTGTCACACGATTAGTGATCATGTAGCGCGATAACTGATACAATTTTAGTGTTTTTTGTGGTAGAGGTGGTGGTTTAGTTATGACTTTTCGTAGTCGTAGTGTTACTAGTAGTGGTAGTGGTACTGATGGTAGTGATGATGATGAAGAGCAGACGCGGATAACTTAAATATTTAATGGTATATCACCAGTGATAAAAACAGATATAGTGATTTTTTTATTTTTTTTTTGATAGTATAACAACTGTGATGATAAGCCGTTATACTTAAAATAACTATATTTCAAATACATTTTTGATTAGAAGTTATAGTGTCTTTTTGTTTTACATAACATAAGACATTAAAATTTTGATTTTGAAAAAAATGTAGAAGATGATATTTACAAGCATCTGGAGACAATACAAGCTTTAAACGGTCAGTTTTTGTCTGCTAATAAATCTTTAAACATAAAAATTGCAGACATTCTGTTTGTTTATTTAAAAAAATTTGTAAATGCAGTTTTGTCGACAAGCAAATTTTTGAGCGTATCTCCAGAGATTCAAAAGGAAAAAGGTAAATTCCAACATATAAGCATGTCTCCTTTAGAAAAATATCAACAATGATAAACCCTGTATGTATGCGGCATACTTGTTTTGACATTTAGCTTATGTGTTAAATCACCTGTGATACAAATTGATATGACATACTTGCAGTAGAATGTTATAAAATTGTATGACGCATAAACATTCAGAGTTTATATTTATCAGCAATAAATATTCATGAAAACTTACTTGGGATTTGTTTTGTGCAGATTTGAATACAAGTCTAAAAGAAATGAAAAAGAAAAGAAGCAAGAAACAAACTCCAATTCAAAAAAGCACCATATCCAGAAAAAAAACAACCAACACCACCACCAGAAACAACACAAACACCAACACCAGAAACAACACTACCACCACCAGAAACATCTACACCCTCACCACAGAAAACAACCACAAAATACACAAAGTCGTCAATAAAAAATACCTATCTAGAAAAGACACCCACAAAATAGATAACAACCATTGCACGATCAAGGCTTGTTACACCATTAAATCAAGCATCACCCGAAATGACATCACCAGAAAACACACCAATAACAACTCTAGCAACCATAGAAACCACACCAACACCACCAACAGCCCAACCAACAAACATGGAAGAAACACCATCTGAACCAACACCAGAAACAACAACCCAAACAACACCCGAAGCGACACCCCAAGAAACTGTCATACCCAAAGAAGCAAACCCAAAGTTGAAACCCAAGCAACCAAAGAAACGAAAAGAACAACCAACAGATTCACCAGTTGCTGTAACAAGATCAGCATCAAAAAAACAACAAACCAAAAAACAAAAGAAGGTAGAAAAAGGAAAGAGAAAGAGAGGGGAAGAAAAAGCTGAGGATGCAAGAAAGAAAAAGAAGGAAGAAACAAAGAAAAAGAAATAAGAAGAAGAAGAAGAAGAAAAGAAAAAGGAAGGAAAGGCAACAAATCAAAAAAAAAATGGAGGAAACGAAGAAGAAGAAAGAAGAAGAAACGAAGAAGAAAGAAGAAGAAAGGAAGAAGGAAGAAGCAAAGAAGAAGAAAGAACAGACGAAGAAGGGCAAGGAAAAAATGGAGGTGGAAGCTGAGGAAGAAGAAGAAGAATATGTCATTCCATTCAAGTCGTTAAGGGCTAAAACGACTGTCCAACCGTTTTACGATGCAACACATTCGCTGAGCCCAGAAAGAAGGAAAATGGTCACAACAATGGGATTTGGAACACTGATTGATTTTCCGTTGCAAAAAATCCCTGGAAAGCTGCCCTACTTCATATTGACACATATGGATATGAAAAAGATGCAAATAAATTTGCCAAATGGGGGTGTGATAAAAATCACACCGAAAACGATTAGGGTAGTTCTTGGGATACCAATGGGTCCTAAACCACTTTGCTCAAGACCACAAAGGGATTGGGATGACGTATTTATGAAACAGTTTATGGCACAATTCCCGAAAAAAAAAGAATAACAACAACAGCATTATCAAAGGTGATTCAGAGTACAGAAGAAACAGACTTCACCTTCCAGATGAATTACCTAATGTTGTTTGCAAACTGTCTGGGAACCTGCTATAACAGTTCGATGCTGAAGTATCACATCCTTCAATTTCTGATGACACCAGAGGAAATACCGACAATTGACTGGTGCTCCTTCATTTGGAACTGTATGAAATTAAGCAAGGATGGCTGGGATGACTCAACACTGGAAAATTGGTACTATGGACCACACGCAGCATTCACGGTAAGTCAAGGTTTTCTTTAAAACAAATATGATGTAGGGTATCACAAGTGATATTTTAAGTTAATGACATATAAAATGTATTCTATCACCAGTGATATTACAAGTTGTTTTTTAAAAAATAGATGTCATGTACAATATCACTTGGGATACTAAAAAAGATTAATCTACCACTTCTTTTAATAAGTAAAGGTTTTAATGAATGTTTTGTTTTCTTGAAAACAGTTTATTTACTTGCATTTCACAAAGTTCGATGAAATGGATGTGCCACGAAAATGGGCAGCCATCAGAAATTGGAACACAAAACTGATTGAGAAAAGGCAAGACATGGAGATGGACATGGGAGGGTTTGGTAATGTCATGGTAATTGAAGAAGAGGACGAGAGTGAAGAAGCAGATATCAGGAAACAGAAAGAGGTAATACTTATAATTAATATGAAAAATTTAAATATATCACTAGTGATAAAATACTTATAATTGCTTTATTTAATTAAAAACACAGCAAGTATATGAATCTGTTGAAGAAAAGTTTGATAGAGTTTTGAATGAAAAGAGAGAGTTAGAAAATTTTATAAGGGTGAGCATGGAGATATACCCGGGAGATGAAACAATAAGGTTATATGCAGAAAAATACAACACACAATTCCAGGGAAATCTTCAAATAGATGAATATGGTAGAGTGATTGATAATCAAGAAGGGACGAGCATAAGAGATGGAGGAGATGATGAAAGTGATGATGAAGGCAGGAATACTGAAAGAGGAGATAATGGGAATGATGATGATGGAGAAGGAGGAGGAGGAGATGGTGAAGGCGGAAATGGAGAAGGAGGAAATAAGGATAAAGAAAAAACCACGAAAGAGACTCCTGCAGAAACAGATAAACAATAGGTTAGATAATTATAATTTAAAGTACTTATCTGTATACAATATCACAAGTGATAAATTTTTACATAACAAAATGGTAAAAAAATACAGGTTAAAGAAGAAGCAATTGCAAAAAAGAAGCAGGCTGAAAAAGAAGCAGCCGAAAAAGAAGCTCATAAAAAAGCAGCTGAGAAAAAAAGAGAAGCTGAAAAGAAGAAGAAAGAAGAAGCGGAAAAGGTAATATCACAAGTGATAAACTCTAAATATAACAAAGTCATACAATACAACACTTTTTTTATTTAGTTTTTTTATATTTATTTATTCTTTAATTTTTTATTAATGCAGGCTGCAAAAGAAGCTGCAGCTGCAAAAGAAGCTGCAATCCAAAAACAAAAAGAGGCTAAAAAACAGGCTGAAAAGGAAGAAGCTGAAAAAAAACAAGCTGAAAAGGAAGCAGCTCAGAAGAAAGAAGAAGCCGAAAAGTTAATATCACAAGTGATAAATTCTAAATATAACAAAGTCATACAATATGATAGTTTTTTTTTTATTTGTTAATTTTTCATTAATGCAGGCTGCAAAAGAAGCTGCAGCAAAACAAGCGGTTGCAAAAGAAGAGGCTACAAAACAAGCTCTACAGAAAGAAGCAGAAAAGAAAAGAAAAGAAGCTGCAAAAGAACTTGCTAAGAAAAGAAGAGAAAAGGTTAGATATTTGCTCTGCTTAAAATAGGCAAGAAAAGGCGATGTATCTTGGCGCCTTTGAAGAGCCCTTTTCAGTCCCTTCTAGTACCCATTCATTCCTACGCATTTGCATGCTTTTTGTTCACGTGCATGCTTTTGCGAAATACTTATGATCTATGGTTTGTAATAACTAGTATTTTAGAGATAGGGAACTCCAAAATTTAAGAATGAATGGTGAATGTATGCTTCATTCTGATTTGCATAAATCCCCATTCATTCTTATGCATTGCATAGTTTTTCTTCACATGCATGCGCTTATAATCTACATTTTTAGCGATGTTGAATCGCAAACTTTAAGAATGAATGGGAAATGAATCACTGATTTTTTGTCTTATTTTGAGAATTATAGGCTTATATGACTAAAAAATAAAACAAAAATAAGCAGCTTCTGTAACATAAGCCGAAACAAAAATAAGCTCGTTAGACATATAAACTTAAACAAAACACCTTGCAGAACTTTTTCATATCTAAACCTTATTAGATGCTTAAAAAACAGGCTGAAAAAGACGCTGCAGCCAAAAAACAAGCAGCTGAGACACAAGAAGAAGAAGAAAGGGCTAAAGTTGCAGAATTTCAAAGCCCAAAAATTCAACACAAGGCATTCAGGACTCAGAAAGATGTTGCTGAACAAAGCAACAAAGAAAATGAAAAAAGGGAAGGAAAAAGGATTGTTAAACCATCAGTGTACTTGAAATCACCTTATATGAACAAGAAGGCAGACACGATGGAACCGTTAACAGAGTCTGAAACAATGCTAGCTAACAGCTTATTTTCGATGGAAGAAGATATAATGTAAGATTTAAATTTGCTGTTAGTATTAAGGTTATGTTATTTATCACAAGTGATATGCTATATTTAAGAACCTAAATTTTATCAACTGTGATATTAAAAAACAGAGAAGAGGTATTCAATGATGGCAAGGGCACACCATTACCAAGAATAGTAATGCAATCAATTGCGCCGGGCTTGCTAATAGAAAGTCAGGTAATCGATGCATTCGCTTCGGTATTGAATCATGAGGAGAGGAAGAACAAAGTTGGAAAAATGAAGACAAGATACTACTTCCCAACAGATGCAGTGGTGAGATATAAAAACTTCCAAAAAAAATATACAATAATATATCTATGCGTTTCAAAATTTATGTAATATGTATTTTAAGTTATCTTGAATCTATTGTCATGATACAGTTGCCAGAGGTTCTGAAGAAACAAAAAAATGAAAAAACGCAGTATGACAACTTTGAAAGACTAATGAAAAAACTCATGACTGAGGAAGAAGCAAAACGGAAATTGAAAGATGTGAAACTTGTGTTCTTTCCGATAATTGCTCACGACCATTACTATGTCATAGTTTTCAATCTGGAGAAGGGCAACGCTGTAATACTGGACAACAGCATTTCAGATGCACCCTACAAAGATAAATACAAACCCAACTTTGATTTGTGGTAAGCAATGTCTGAACCGAACTCTGTTTAAATACTTATATCACTAGAGATAAATTGTAGCAAGTAATATCACTAGAGATAAATTGTAGAAAGTAATATTTTGTTAATTTGCAGAAATCATTGCTTGTAAGTTACTTGATGAGGGCTTCACACCCAATCCTCAATACGATGTTGAAAGATAAGCCAGCTACTGTGTTAAAGATGAAATGGAGAACAAGGCATAACAAGATTGATTGCGGCTTATACATGATGATGCATATGGAGACATTTGAAGGTGAAGCAGGATCAAATTGGAAGCCAAATATCATTGATGAAAACAATCACGGATATGCTGAACAAATGAGAAGAATGAGGATGAGGTATGCAGCCTAGATACTGTTACATGAAGTGAATCAAAAGAGTGAACTGATGTCAGAATATGCAATCAAGTTTGCTGAAAAACACAAGCATGATGAGAAGGAGATTCAAAAGGTGGTTGAAGAAGCTATCAGGAAGAAGATAGCTGAAGAAAACAAGCATTAAATGTATTTAATGCTATTCCAAAACAATTTACATTTATGTTTAAGTATTTAGATTTCTAAACAACGTAGATGGTTTAAAGTAGGTTTAAGAATCTGATATGCAAAAAACAATAGTAGGGCTGCCGGGCCACGGAATGTGACGGACAGTGTCCAAGTTTGGGAAATACCTAAGTAGATGGGTGGATCTATTAGGTACCTGAATCACATTCCCTGGTGCCGGAGATTGAACTACATTTTGTTTTGGATTTTCATATTTTAGATGGATTTTACATTTTATTCTACATTTTAGATGCAAGTAGGACTGCCGGGCCACGAAATGTGACGGACAGTGTCCAAGTTTGGGAAATACCTAAGTAGATGGGTGGATCTATTAGGTACCTGAATCACATTCCCTGGTGCCGGAGATCTTTTAGATGTATTTTACATTTTGTTCTCGATTTTAGATGGAAGTAAACGCTTTTGGGTAATATGAATATAACCTTGCTTATGTTCTTCTGCTGACATATGCATGTATCTATCACTATATATATTTATGCCGTTGGATAATTCATAGAAGATTTCGCTACTCAGGTACCTTTAGTTTAAATAAATGAATTGGTGAACCCAAGATTGGTAAATTTGGGTTATGATAAAAAAAATTTTCAAAGTGTAAATGCTTTATTTGCGATACTTTGGTAATTGATAAGATGACTGCCAAGACGCACTGTCCTTAAAGTGTATAAAATGAGACTATCAAATTAAGAGACTGATTATTTTTGCAATGAGATACTCTGTGAAAACATGTTAAAACTGGTAAACAAAAACTAGCCTACCAATAAAATTTAGATCTTGAGTCACCACAAAACTAGCCTACCAACAAAATTTTTCCTTTTCTCTCTCTCTCTTTTTTTTTAAATGTATCACTTGTGATATTAGAACATATCACCAGTGATATAACTAAAAGTTTATTATATCACCTGTTATGTCACCTGTCATCTAACAAAAAAAAGAAAAAGCAAAAAATAAGTAAGGATTTATTACTTCCAAAATGTACTTTGAGATGTGAGCTTGTATGTGTTTGCTGTGAAAATTTTCAGTTGACTAGTATAGACAAAAGCTTTTCAAAAAATGTAGTCAAGGACAATCTATACATACACAAAAAACATGCAAAGAAAGCATGATTTAAATGAAATCATCTTGACAAATATGAAATGAAACATGATTATGCAAATTAAAAAAATATTTAATTGTTTATCACAGGTGATATAAATTAAAAAAGGAAAAAAAGTTTACATAAAGTAAAAATAAAAGGACTGAAAATGTAAAGTTCAACAAAATAAAACCCAGATCTAGAAAAACACACACACAAATAAAAAAAAAACACACACCAACCATCTATCCTTCGAAAAATAAACGATGAACCGTTGAATCAAATTCAGAAATACATAAATATGCAGGAATCGCAACCTCAAAAACCGGATAAGGGATGTGGACGTATAGTCCGGACTGGGCCAGGAATGGGTCAGGCCCGGCAGACAGCGGCCCACTCTACACCTAAACCCTAATCCATGCCCTATAAATACATGGCTGGATCTCCTTCTTGAGGACACATGATATATGTGACGATAACATGACAGGTTACTCTAACCCTAACTCATCACATCGCACCGATATTAACTTGACCGTTGGAGGTGGACCCCGGGGCTACGGCCTCGGGTCCACTCCTAACAGGTTCTCTTTGTTGACAGGTCTACTTAGGGCTCGAGAAGACGACGAACGGCCAAGGGAGAGTCGTCGAATCCAGCCCGCGCCAGATTATGCATCAACAAGTTGGCGCCATTCGTAGGACCACGAATAAACTATGTTTCGTGTTCTCATATTACCGAAAAGCATAAATCAATTTCTAAAGTCAGTAACTCTAAAACCTTTGCATTCTGCCATGTGTAAAACTTGCTTTACCATCATGTCAATTTAATATTACTTTAAAAGCACTGCACGTCTGCATATTTGACTCATTCTTATTGGCTTACTTTGAATACAAATTACAAGGTAAAAACTTTTGATCTTGGCCGGGCCCACGTGGTCCAAATCATAATTTACTTATGTTCGAGAAAGAGTCAACATGATAAATTAAATACGTTTGGTTTACGTAATAAACATACGAATGAAGTTGCGAATGGTCCCGATGGATACACTCATTCAGATAAAAGAAAAAAGTCCGCACGGTCGGAGCTATTTTATCTTTTAGACGCGAATTAATTCGTGCAGATACTGTTTTTCCGGTTGGTATGCCTGTTTGCGCTCGAACAACGCATTCGCGATAAATCTACCCGCGTTAGGCCGTGCGTTCGGACATCTTCGCAGATTAGCTAGGAGCAAACACCACGATGCTAGTCAATCGCCACGAGCGTACTGGACCAAAGGCCGTGGTCATGTTATGTTCATCTGCGATCATCCACAAACGTTCGAGTCCATGCGGTCACGATATATCCATCTGCGTCTATTAGTCGCGGTCACGGTACGTCCATCCGGGGTTTTTTTTTATATATAAAAAAAAAACAATTAATTTTGTGTAAAACTTCGCGATAGGGGTAATTCATATGCTATGTGCTATATATTGCTTCACTTCATTAAGTTTTATATGTTGCGATTCGCAACATATACTTTTAATATTTGCATTAAGTGTTTTACGCAGGCATAACTAAGTTTAATGCTCCTACACGAGTAGCACCACCAAACTTGGGGGGCTACCAGGGTATATAGTACCACTGTTTCCGTACGCGTCACGCAGGTATATTTGGAAGCAGGTCGTATGTAAGAAGTATTGCAAGCCCGGTACAAAGACGAATTTAAATATTCGCACCATCTTGCCGCAGGAGAGACGTCCTCTGTTGGTTGTAAAGACGAATGTAATGCGCGCAGAAGCACGTCTTCTGTCGCACCTCTTTGTCGCGCACAACGCGCACTTCTGCTACAGAAGCACGTCTTCTGTCACACTTCTTTGTCGCGCACAGCGCGCACTTCTGCTACAGAAGCACGTCTTCTGTCGCACCATACTGCGTCGCTACTGGTACAAAAGGTACGCCCTTACCCAGGATGCAACATACGGGATCCACTTTCACCATTGTGAGACTCTCACGATCGCAATGTCACTGTTACCCCAACTATAAAACTACGTGTTCTTCTTACGGGGTCTTTACTGTCACACTGTGGCGGGAAACCTAGCATATGCGCTAAACAGGACAGCGCCATGGGCCAAGTGCGCACTGTCGCATTTGGGCTGCGCAGTATGGTCCGTCCCATGTGCACACTTGAGTTGCGCACACATGGGCCATGCCGTCATGATTGATTAGGCCTACGCGGCCATGAACAGAACTTAAGTCTAGCATAACATAGCCATGCACTATCTCATACTAGACTTGGGGGGCTTGTGGACGTATAGTCCGGACTGGGCCAGGAATGGGTCAGGCCCGGCAGACAGCGACCCACTCTACACCTAAACCCTAATCCATGCCCTATAAATACATGGTTGGATCTCCTTCTTGAGGACACATGATATATGTCACGATAACATGATAGGTTACTCTAACCCTAACTCATCACATCGCACCGATATTAACTTGACCGTTGGATGTAACACCCCCAAAAAAATTGAGTTTAGCGGAAGCACACCAGTCATGGGTGCTACTAATCGGTATCACAACACAATCATAGAGTAAAAGGCTTTTCTTAAGAAAACTCATTTATTTAATAAAATCAATGTTTACAATAAAATTTAATGCGGAAATAGGCCCATAATAAATAAGCGGTCCCCAAATACAAATATCAGAGTCGTCTATGACCATGCCATGCCATTGCCCAAGCGCCTCCAAAAGTAAACAATCGCCTCAATACCTGAGAATACACGCTAAAAATTTCAACACGAGGTTGGTGAGTTCATAGGTTTTCATAAAAGTATTGCGAGTTAAAAAGATCCTTTCGATCATTGTGGCGCCCACAATGTCGCGAAAACAAGGTTTACCTTTAAGCAAAAGAGTAGAAAGGTGGACCACAAGGTTTTCAAGTGCAAATCAATTCTCATAAACAAGTCAAATTTAACCGAGGCATACCCTACCTAATTCGCAGTATCAAAATATTTATCCGCAAAATATAATTCAAAAACAGCTACTTGGACCATATCAAAATCAAACACTACAACGAATATAGTGTCACGCAAGCTTAACTATTACGCAGGCTAAGTCATGAAACCATCACTAGATAGCACCAGCCGTGACTATCTCTAAACACACTAACATTCGACATGTTATACGTCCCCCACATGAGCCATGTTGGTCGGACGGGGTGGCCAACCCAATAGATCTATCCATAACATTCGCACCATCCTGAGCCAGGATGTAACAATTCATAACAACGCTTGGGTTTCTAACCTTAACCTAGCACGTAATAGCTCACAAAACATTTTCAGGTCCAATCCAAAATAGTTTTCAAGCACTTGTGTCCACGTAAAAACATATTCAAACCAATTCACGCAATTTCGTCAAACCAAGTAACAATAATTTATTCAAATAAATCAAGCATTTGCATTTAATAAAACGAGCATGTATTCTCCCCCAAAACAGTTTAAAAATAAGTAAACGTAGGGGCCATGAACTCACCTCGATGCGAAGCAACGCAAGAATCACAACTAACAAGACTGGCATCAAAAAGCAAGCACAACCAATTCACGAAGAAAGGCACATCGATATCCAAAGAGTACAAGTACAACGGTACTACATCGTCGCGACCTAATAGTATACGTATTATCTCAAAATACGTCTCAAAGAGTAAAATAATATAATATCTGAAAGACAGCGTGTCTTAGTTTTCGTGGAATACTCGTGTCAAATGTTTCCAAAAATTTCAGTATCAATATCTCAAAAAGTTTAGTTTTAACGTTTCGTGTGGTGGTAAGAATTCAAGACTCGACATACAACTCACGCCAAGAGTAACTCACACCAAAGCATAATATATATCCCAATATATTATGAGGAATAGTCAATAAGAATTGAACAAGACTCAACTCGCGTAGACAACGACCAGGAAGAAGTCGGGGAACTAAAGACACATAATTATGACAAGCAAGTAAATCAATTGATAAATTTTGGCATTTACCTATTTCTTTCCAAAATAGTTGATATATCGTCAAAACGTATAAGTTTTGAAAACGTTTTAGGATATTTAAAGAAATCATAAATGAATTATGTTTTATAAAAGATTTTACGAAATTTCGGCATGAAGTGCCCATTTATAAAACATTTTCAAGTCATAATGACTCTTGAATAATATAAAATTTATCGTTAAGTTTCCTAATTCGTCCAATGTTACAATTTATAATATACAATTGAACATATCATTCGCGTATATATTAGTTGTTTAGTTTTATCGACCGTTTTGTATAGTTCGGGTCCAGATATGTTAAACTCTTATGAGTCTAACAAACCCTTCCGTCGCATGTACCAAAGGGTCCATAATGTCCAAATAACTAATACCGTAAATCCAATACGTCCAATCCTTGTCCAAAAATATATATAATGTCACAATGCTAGCAAACAAGTCCGATAAATCAATGCTTCACGTGTCGCAATATGTCCCTTAACTATTGTTATCTTTTTAATTATTGTTATCGTCTTTTTTTTCATTAAAAATAAGCTTTAGCCGAAACCATTTCGAAACATAAATGAGTAAATAAAACCATCAACTAAACAAAATAAACCTCGCCGTGACTCCCGTGAGTCACGGCTCGACTCAATTCAAACCCATGTATCTCTCGGCTTAACCAAACACACACCCAATTTCAATCCTTAACACCAACATACCCAACTCAACATAACAAATCTGAATCCGAGCACAAACACAGCCAACCTCAACATCACGATGTAAAAATAAACCTAACCAAAACCATGCCTCGCCATGACTCACCATGAGTCACGGCTTGGCTAGCCAAGGCTGCCGAGACCCGAACAAGGTAAACGGGCAGAAAACCAAATCCGAATCCATCCAAAATCTCAAGACCACAACTGAATACTATCAAACATCAAATAATCATCGAGTCAACCGAGTTGACTCGGCGAGTTGACTGAGTCAACTGTCGAGGAGGGGGTGGGGCCCACACGAGCATTTTACAAACGTTTCAAAACATTTTTAACCCATGTTTAATCAATTTTATCACAAGAACCTTAAACAAAACGTTTTTACTTTTTAGTTCCACGAAAACAATAACAAACCGACTCTCACTCGGTTTTATACCTGAAATAAGCAAACAAGAAGAGTCGTGGGTGTCCACTTACCCTAAACGTCGAGAGAGAACCAAAAAAAATGCCAAGTGAAGAGGCTGAGACGAGTGCTACACAAACGAAAACCTAAAGTGTGACCCTTTCACCCTAACCTGATTAAACACCCAAACGAACGAGCCCGTGGTATCCTTTGTTGCGTGAACGGCGGAAGTAGCAAAATAGGCGGCGGCTGAAAAGGGATGGCTGTGGTAGCGGTGGAGGAGAAGGGTGGGTTTTAAAACCCTAGAAACCGAATCTTACACTCAAGATCTAGAGTGCGTGGGGGATTTTAGAGGCGCGTGCTACCTGAAAACGGAACCACAAGGTCACGATCTATCTTTAATTTTAAGTTGCATTTTTTCGGCGACGACGGTGGCCGACGGCGGCCAGAATTCATGGTGGCCGGCGGCCGGATTTAGAGAAAAGAGAGAGAGAGAGAATTTTTAGTGTGAGAAAGTTTTGTGAGAAATGAGGGATTGTGTTTTAATATTTCTTTTATACTCAAAGAGTAAATTACAACATGTACTTTTCACCAAAGATGAGGGGGTGGCTGTGTAATTAATACACAAGGACCATTTGTGAAATTTTAACAAACTTTTGCCATTTTGTGATTCGGGGCTCTGTTGGGAATTAAGGAAATACTACTGATTCTGACGAAACACAATCTACTGATTCTGCCGAAGCTTCAGTTGAAGAGATTCTGCCGAAGAAGAACTGATGCTGCTAAAGTTATACTTCAACAGAAGTGATAAAGCAGACAGTGTGTTGCTGCTGAAAGTGGGAACCACGTAGGAGAGATAAGCTCAGTTATAGAGTAAAAGTCAGCGCCGTATTTAATATAGGTTGGCGCCGTTTCATGTAGAGCTTACTCAGAATAAAACACGATGATTAACAAAACAATATGATTAGTTGCATGCTTGTCTAGTTGCATGCTTAGTCTATGTAAATAGTAGAAGCGTAAATTGTCAACGCTCATTAGGGTTTCTTGCCTATATAAGAAACCATCTTAGTTTGTAATAGATAAGATTTTCAAGTTTCTTTCAAGTCTTGTATTGTATTTGAAACATAGAGTTTCTATAATCAAAGATCCATAGAGGATCAAGAGAGTTCTTAGTTATTATAACTCGTATTTATTTTCCGCTACAATACCAAGTTGTAGAGATCTTCTATTAGCTTGCTTGTGATTACATCGGCAAAGCTAACGATCCCCGAGTGCTTAAGATCTATCAAGGTCTTGGTTTCTATCAAGTGGTATCAGAGCCTCGGGAAAGTCTCTACGATACTAAGAACCATATTCTCACCCCCATTCAATCAAACACTCCTTCACCATGCCTGGATCCGATAATGAAAATGAAGTCACCAACACAAACAACACCAACACCACTTCCATGCAACAGCTAAGTCTCACAAACAGCAATGGTAAATTCCCTTATTTAAAGAGGGAAGAATATGAACTTTGGACTATGAAGATGGAAAATTGGATTTCCAATATTGATTGGAATCTATGGGAGGTAGTAAAGAAAGGTAATAGTCTAAAGAAGATGATTCCTGACAGAGATGGGAAGTTTATCATGGCTCCACCAAAAACTGCTGAAGAAGTGCTGGCCATGCAGAGAGAGCATAAAGTGAAGACTATTCTGCTTCAAGCCATCCCTGAAGATCATCTGTGTGATTTTCACCATATGGATGATGCTAAAGACATATGGATGGCTCTCAAGGCAAGGTTCGGAGGAAATGAAGAATCAAAGAGAATGAGGAAGTCCATGCTAAGACAACAGTTTCAGGACTTCAACATATCAGAAGAAGAAGGTATCCACAAGGGATACGACAGGTTCCATAGGATCTTGAGTCAGCTGAATCAGCTAAATGCTAAACCAGACAATGAAGATTGCAACTCAAAGTTCTTAAGGTCCTTGCCACCATCATGGTTGCATGTTAGTATTGCACTCAAGGCTAAAGGAGGGTTGGACATGCTCACCTTTGATGAGCTATACAACAGACTCAGAACTCTTGAACCAGATGTCAGGACTCCCTACCGTACATCTTCTTCTAACCATGCAGCTTTTGTTGGGACATCTCATTCCAACATGATGGTACAAGCTCCTAGCTCCAACTATTTTCCATCATCTCCTAGCTCCAACTACTTTCCATCATCATCCTCAACTCCCCCTGCACCACATAACCCTCGTCCCACTCCACCAAGTTCTCAAGCTAGGTCTAGTAGTGTGATGGAGGATGTTCTTCATTCGTTTGTTGCTGACTATGATACTCAGCAGTATCTTACATATGAAGACTTTGATCAGGTGGACCCTCTTGATATGGAGGAAATGAAGCTAAAAATGCAGGTGGCTTTGCTGTCAGTGGACATCAAAAGGTTTGAAGAGAAGGCTGGAAGGAAGTTTGTTTTCAAAGGAAAAGAACCAGCTCGCTTTGATAGGGGGAAAGTCAGGTGCTACTCTTGTCATCAGATGGGGCATTTCTCTAGAGAATGCAAGGACAGAAAGAATGGAGATGGAGCCAAATATCTTTCCTATCAGCAGAAACAGCAGGAAGCTGGAGCTTCAGCAGCTCTCCTCACCATGGATGAACAGGTTAACTGGACTGCACATGAACCTGTTAATGAGGAAGCTCATGATACTGACAAGCTTGGACTGCTTGCAAGGTGCACTTCGGATGAAAGGAATGATCAGTTTGCCTTAATGGGACTATCTCAGGTACACAACTGTATATTTGGCTGTAGTCTTAGATACAATGAACTTAAGGAAGAATTTGATGCTATGAAACCTAAGTTTGATGCATGTTATATTGATAATGAAGCTCATAAACTTGCATTAAAAACTGTAGAAAGACAAAAAATATGGTTTCAGAAGAATCAAATAGCTTATGAAGAAAAGATAAAAGTGTTACAGTTTGATCTAGAAGTTACAAATAATTACTTAAAACTGTCTGAGAAAGCAAAGGATGAAGCTGTGTCTGAGAACCTAGAACTTAAGGCAAAACTGGCTGAAGAAATTGATAGGCATAATGAATGGCAAATGTCTGGTAAAAGCTTAAATAGAATCATCTATACTAGTCAATCTCAGACATGTCCTATAGGTTTAGGTTTTCAAAAATATGTAGGTCCAGAAGCTAAGTATGATGGGCGTAAAACTACATCAGCAGGGTTAGCTAATTATGTTAAAGAAGGTATAATGCATGCTGTCCCTGGTCCCATTAGAGGTGAGTTCATGCCCACAGACCTATCCATCACTGTTGACTTTGATGGATCACATCACTTATATGGCAAAAAGTCAAAAGACTTGCCAGACCCTGATACCTCATCTAATGACTTTGTCTCTTGCTCTGACAGTGACAATTCATCGGATCAAGGGTCTACTTCCTATGAAAGCTGTGATTCAAATGAGAAGTCTGACCTTCCCAAGCCTGCACCCCAGTCTACTTATGAGCCTTCTAGGGAAGCTGCTGAGGAATCAACTTCCAAGACAGTTTCTCCTGAAGACTTGTCTTTTAAATCTTTGAATAATCAGTTTGTTAAAAACAATTCCTTGAATGTTTCTAATTTCAGTACTTCTTCATGTAATCAAACATCTTCCTGTTTTAATAAATCTTCTAAGAAGAAGACCTGTTTTGTATGTGGAAGTAAATTTCATTTGATAAAGGATTGTGATTTTTATGAACAAAGATTGGGTGCATGTGCTACTGACCAGAAACATAAACCTAACTGGACCAATGTTGCTAATATTCCACCTTATGTCCCACAAGCAGCTCAAACTGACTCTCATTGGAGAAGTTCAGTTACTAGACCTTATGTCCAACCAACAAGCTCATACTTTAAACATGACTATTGGCCTACATATGTTGACTCCATGTATGCTGGGATGGGATATGGGAGCACTGCTGTGAAGCCCTCAGCAGGTTGTTCTTGGAATAACAAGGGACCATATTATCAATGGAGGACCAAGAACAATGGTGGATCCTCTAAAACTTCATGCCCTAAACCTGTGATCCACAAGGCAGGTTCAAGTCAGTAATGACTTGAGCCTCCTCTGAATACTAACTGTTTGTATATATTTTTGTTGTTGTTTGTAGGATCATCCCCTTAAGCATAAGAATATTGGTATTGTTGATAGTGGTTGTTCCAGAAGCATGTCTGGAAACAGGGATATGATGCATAACTTTGTCCCTATAGAAGGAGGAGGCAATGTGACTTTTGGAGGAAGTGATGGTAGTATCACTGGGAAGGGCACCATAAAGACACCTCATCTGGATTTTGAAAATGTGTACTTTGTTAAGGAACTTCAACATTTCAACTTGTTCTCTGTTTCACAAATCTGTGACACTAAGAACAAAGTTCTCTTCACTGAGAATGAATGTCTTGTGCTGTCTAAAGACTTCAAACTCCCAGAAGAAACTTCAATCCTGCTGAAGGTTCCTCGAACTCACAACTTATACACATTCAACCTTAATGAAGTCCAACCAGGTGGTGACCTCACTTGCTTGGTAGCTAAAGCATCTCTTGATGAGTCCACTAAATGGCATAGAAGAATGGCGCATGTGAATTTCAAGACCATTAACAAACTCTCTAAAATGGGTCTTGTTGAAGGACTTCCCACCAAAGTTTTCACAAATGATCACAATTGTGTCGCTTGCAACAAAGGAAAACAACACAGAGCTTCTTACAAAGCTATCAATGCTATGAGCATCATTACTGAACCTCTTCAGTTGCTTCACGTGGATCTGTTTGGTCCAACTCAAGTCAGAAGCATTGATCATAAGTTCTTCTGTTTAGTAATTACTGATGGCTATAGCAGATTTTGTTGGGTTTTCTTTCTCAGAACCAAAGATGAAACATCTCAAGTGCTGACTGAATTCATCACTCTTGTTGAAAATCAGTTGAACAAAAAGGTTAAGGGTATTAGGTGTGATAATGGGACAGAGTTCAAAAATGCTATTCTTATAGAACTCTGTGGGTCAAAAGGCATAAAAAGGGACTATAGTAATCCAAGAACCCCACAACAAAATGGGGTGGCTGAAAGAAAGAATAGGACCTTAATAGAGGCTGCTAGATCCATGCTTGCAGACTCTAAACTGCCCACTATGTTCTGGACTGAAGCTGTTGGCACTGCCTGCTATGTGCTAAACAGGGTGTCCATTACCAGACCACAACTCAAAACCCCATATGAACTTCTCTTTGGAAAGGTTCCTGTCATTCACTACCTAAAACCTTTTGGTTGTCAAGTGACCATTCTGAACACAAGTGATCCATTGGGAAAATTTGATGAGAAGGCTGATGATGGTTATATTGTGGGTTATTCAGCTCATAGTAAGGCCTACAGGGTGTATAATTTGCAAGCCAAAAAGATAGAAGAGACGCTGAACCTGAGATTTTTGGAAGACAAGCATAATGTTCAAGGACAGGGTCATTCGTGGTCTTTTGACCTTGACTACCTAACTGACTCTTTGGGATACACTAGACACTTGGCTAATCAAAATGCAGGTTCTCAAGCTTCTCCCACTAACCATGCAGGTCCCTTTGATGATGACTCTGAAAATGAGTTTGAAGATGATGAGCAACCCATACTTGTGCCTTCTTTCTCCCCTAACAATATTACAGGTACCACCTCCAAGGATACTGCTGATTCGAGTGATGAAGATGACTCTCATTATGCTGAGGACCTTGCTAGGCTTCAGACTCAAGAATTTGCAGCAACACTTGAAGCAGAGAAGCTGAAAGAAGGGGTAGCTACTGAAGGAGTCAGCAGAAACATCGTGTCTGCTGAAGTTGACTCTGTCACACCTTCCATCCCCAAATCTGCTGAAGGATATACTGTTCCCTCTCAAGTATCTTCAGACTTTGGTGAACCCTATACACGCTTTCCAAAACCTTCAGATCTTGGAAATCATCAACCCAAAGCTGGCATCTTCACCTCACCCTCTTATGATGATGAATTTGAACCAACCATCACTAATCTTGATTCATCCATTGAAGTCAACCCCACTGCTACTCAGAGGATCAACATAGCTCATCCTCAATCCAACATCATAGGTGATCTTCTGGCACCTGTTAGAACTAGAAGGGCTATCACAAGTCCTCAATTTGGTCAGATTGCTTTTCTCTCTTATGTCTCCAACCAACAAAGAGACAATCACACAGACTTCAAACATTGTCTGTTTGCTTGTTTTCTCTCTCAAGTGGAACCAACCAGTGTATCTCAAGCTCTTAATGATTCAAGTTGGCTAGAAGCAATGCAAGAAGAGATGCAACAATTTCACAACCAGCAGGTTTGGATTTTGGTACCACTACCTGATGGCAAATATGCCATTGGGACAAAGTGGGTTCTGAAAAATAAGAGAGATGCTCGGGGTGTTGTGATCAAAAACAAAGCAAGATTGGTAGCTCAAGGTTTCAGACAAGAGGAAGGGATTTATTATGATGAAGTGTTTGCCCCTGTTGCCAGAGTTGAAGCAATTCGCATTTTCTTGGCTTATGCTTCTTATATGGGTTTCATGGTGTATCAGATGGATGTCAAAGGTGCTTTTCTGTATGGAGAGATTGAAGAGGAAGTTTATGTCTCTCAACCAAAGGGATTTGAAGACCCAGATCACCCAAATCATGTTTACAAAGTTGTTAAAGCTCTCTATGGCTTACATCAGGCTCCAAGAGCTTGGTATGCTCGGCTTTCATCATTCCTGCTGAAGCATGGCTATAGGAGAGGTGCTATTGATAAAACTCTGTTCCTTAAGAAGAATTACTCAGACATCATTCTAGTGCAAGTGTATGTGGACGACATTATATTTGGTTCCACAAACGAAGCTTGGTGCAGGGAATTCGAGGAACTTATGAAGGGTGAATTCCAAATGAGTGCTATGGGAGAGCTTACTTTCTTCTTGGGTCTCCAGGTTCAGCAGAAACAAGATGGCATCTTTATCAGTCAAGATAAGTATGTGAAGGACATTCTGAAGAAGTTTGGTATGGAAGGTGTTAGGACTGCCACCACACCTTATGAAGCTCCAAAGACTAAAGCAAATAATGAACCAGATCTACCTGTGAATGTGCATCTGTACAGGTCCATGATTGGTTCATTGATGTACCTGACAGCTTCAAGACCTGATATTACATTTGCTGTGAGTGTTTGTTCTCGACATCAAGTCACTCCTCTTGCTTCTCATCTCAATGCTGTCAAGAAGATCTTTAAGTACCTCAAAGGCCAACCTCTTTTAGGCCTTTGGTACCCAAAAGAATCTCCTTTCAAGTTGGAAGCATATAGTGACAGTGATTATGCTGGTGCAAATTTGGACAGAAGATCCACAACTGGGGGCTGCCAGTTCCTAGGCAAGAGGTTGATTTCTTGGCAATGCAAGAAACAAACCATTGTGGCCACCTCAACTACTGAAGTAGAGTACGTTGCTGCTGCAAACTGCTGTGGACAAGTCCTTTGGATTCAGAACCAATTGCTGGACTATGGGTACAACTTTATGAACACTACAATTCATATAGATAATCAAAGTACCATCTGCATAGTCAAAAATCCAGTTTTTCACAGTCGAACGAAACACATTGAAATCAGGCACCACTTTATAAGAGATGCTTATGAAAAACATTTGATAAAAGTGGCAAAAATCCATACTGATGATAATGTGGCAGACTTATTAACAAAAGCGTTTGATGGACCAAGGTTTCAACACCTCGTGGTCAATATTGGCATGCTAAACCCTTGACTGCATAGTTTAAGGGGAGGCATAGGCCTCAGGGGAGGCATATGCCTCAGGGGAGGATTTGTGCAAACTCTGCAGATTTTTGTTGTTTTGATTTTTACTCTGCAGATTTTGTTTGGTTTTATATCTTAGTTTGTTTTGCTAACACTAACTTCTAATATTTCTCTAGTTTATTTGTTTTTGTTGTTGTGTATGTTTAGTTTGTTTGTTTGCAGTTGTCTGTACTGCATTTTGTCTATTCCTTATCTGGATTGCAGTTTATATTTCTCATGATCAAGTTCAAATTCATCAAGAGTGGCTCATTAGTACATGGTCAAATAGCTGAGAGAGTGTTGCTTGTTTCTTCTGATAACAAATACTGAAGCATACAATTTGATTCTACTGAAGATAATACTGAAGAAAAGAAAATAAAGTCAAATTGTTCATTCATTCATTCAAGAAACAGTTTACAGCTTACAGCTTACATAAAGACAACCTACTTCTATTTTGCATCCTCAAGATACGAGCTGTACACTTAAGCTAAGCCTAATCTAAGGTATATCTTTCATTCCGAAATCTAATGGAATGCTGGATATGCGTTAAATGCTGGCTTTGCCTTTGTGAAGTCTTGCATAACCACCCATTCGGTCTAACTGGCTGGTTGGATGTGCATGACCAGCACGACGAAGATGCTAAGGACCAAAATGGAGGGATGGATTGATGAAAACGATTGATGATGACGATGACCACGTAGGATGACGAAGAGAACTATCGTGTCCTTTGTGCTTCATCTATTCATTTCAACCAAAATACAATCGATCCACCCTCCTCAAGCCCTTCTACTATACGATGTGTGTTTATGCACCAAAAGATGGCGCAGTGAGACCAAGAACCACCTCTCTATCTTTGGGGAGTGGCGGATTCCTGGCACGTGGTCTTTGTGGAGACCAAGGTGCTGGAGGTTGGGAGTAAGAAGTTCCCTCCTTATAGGAGTCATCAGAATCATCAGCAGATTCACTTGGATTCACTACACTGTCATCTTCTGAAGAAGGAAGAAAGGGCGATTTTTTTGGTCTTGGATAGGGTTGAGGAAAATAAGAGAACCATGGGTTTGATTCACCACTTGATGATGATGAAGAGGATGAGGAAGCTGAGGAAGTGAGATCTATGATCTCAGGTTTGGAAGTCATTATGCAATTGGGTTTATTGGGGTTATTTTGCTTCTAGGGTTTGTGGTAAATATTTGGGGATCTTGGTGAAAAGATGAGTTACATTGGGATCATTTTATAGACGGGTTGAGGTTCAATGAGTTTAATGCAAGTGGGTGGCACAGTAATTCTAGAAACTTACCGAAGATATTCTTATCTTTGGTGCATTCTGCTGAAGCTATAACTTCAGCAGATTGATCACGCGTTCCTACTGAAGTGTTAGTTTGGGTTAGGTCAAAGATACTATACACGTCAGCAAAGGTCAAACAAACGGTCCATTTTTCGTTGACTATAATTTGGGCAAAAACACTCCACCCACCATCACTCACTTCAGAACAAACCAATTCCCACTCATTCGACTTTCACAAACTCTCTCCATTTCAAGAATCCCAATCCTAAACACTCATATCACTCATGGCTCTTGAATTTAAACATGACCACAACAAAGTTGCATTTCTGGGAAATGGCAAAGGATATGAATTGTATGAACCAATGGTGGAATTTCTGAAAAGGTCCAAAATTTATTATGCTCTAACTCATTCACCAAATGAGATTTATGAATCTTTGATCACTCAATTTTGGGAAACTGCTGAGAAGAGGAGCGAGACAGAGATAAGGGCTGTGGTTGATGGAACAGAGCACATTGTGACCGAGGACCTAATCAGGAGGAAGCTTCACCTGGAAGATGCTGAAGGGGTATTTCACTCCAACCAGGAAGATGTGCTTAATGGGCTGAGAGCTATTGGGTATCGAGGAACAAGAACAGATATGTGGCTAAAGAAGGAACTCTGCCCAAAATGGAGGTTCCTGGTTCACACACTACTCCAATGTATGAGCAACAAGACCGGAGGATGGGACCAGTTCTCTACACGACTGGGCTATGGTATTGTATGTCTTTCACAAGGGGTTACATTCAATTTTTCTAAGTATATTTTTGAAAACTTGGTTGAAAATATTCAAAAGACAAAGGGAAAATTTTTAATGTACCCAAGGTTTCTTCAAATAGTTTTAGACACCTCTACCCAAGCCCAAGCCTTTTATCCTATAGGTACGTTAACTGCTAAACTGTTTGCTACTATGAGAACCAACTTTCAGGGGGAACATCATCCCCTGCTTGCAGCCATGTTGCCACAAGGTAATGAGGCTGCTGATGAGGAGAATGTGGCTCTTAACCCTCCTACCTCACCTGTTGCTACTGATGGTAATCCATCAGTTAACCTTGATGAGGGCCCATCTTCAACTGTTGAAGCAACTCATGTTGCTCCTGAACAACCACTTTGTCCCAGTCCTCCACCCACACTTGCTACTCATGATGAGTCAGATCATCATAGACCACCCACACCAAGTCCTGTGAGGGATCCTCTCAATGAAGATCTTCCTCACATTGAGCATGATCATGTTTCTACTGAAAGGTCCAATGAGGTTCCCCTTACCACAGAGCAATCTGCTGGTGGAGCTGAGGACCCCATTACACTCTCATCTGTGTATGCTCTTGTCAACAGGTATGCTGCAGAGGTTAATGATCTGAAAAAGGAACTTGCTGAGACAAAATTGTCTTTTGGGGGTAAAATTGAAGGACTGCAGAATCAGGTTAAGGTCTTAGAGCACAAACTAAAAGGGTCTTCCAAAAGGAAACTTATTGTTTCCTCTGATGAAGAACAAGAAGTTCCTCCCTTTGGATCTCTGGAAATGTTGGCTGAAGTGTCTCTCAATGACCCTTCATCGGTAGCTGCCACTTCATCAAAGAAGAAGAAACCAGTTCTGTACACAAGAAGAAAGAAATCTGATCTTCATAAGGATTCTTCTGAAGCTTCAGAGGAACCTAGGGGTGATAAGGCTGCATCTGCTGATATACAAATGGAGGATGCATCTCCAGATCTTGGACAATCTTCATCTGTTCAAGAACCATCAGGCCCTTCGCCTTCTGCAGATCTTCCTGATGTTGACTTGACCTCTCCAGTTGACAATCTGCCTCAACATGTTGATCTAGGTACTCCAGCAGAAATTCCTATAGTTGATCTAACTAAAGAAGAGTGTGCTAAGCAGCCTGATGATAAAGGAAAAAATGTCATCACTGAAGATGAACTTGGTCCTAACCTGGTGAGTGAGGAGGAAAGACTGGGTCAAGCAAGTAGATGGGCAGAGTTTGAGAAGACAAAGGAAAGTGTAGCATTGGCTAAACAACTTGGAACAGAGGAATGTTCATCTCTAACTCCTGAGAGAAGAAAAGAACTAGATGAACTGAGGGTTAAGATGCCTGCTGAACACTGGGATATCCTCACCCAGCAAGTCATTTCAAAGCCCTCTCTGGCTCAAAGTATATTAGGTGAAGATTTCCTCAGTGACAACTATGTGGAGCGAATGATGGCTCAGGGAAGACAAAGGAAACAAGAAGCAATTGAACAAAAGAGGGCCATCCAAGCTCAGAAAGCCAAAAACAAACCTCCCACTAAAGATGAAATAAGAAGGGTGGTGAAAAACCAATACTCACGGTCCAACTCTGGCCTAACAATGAAACAAGTCAAGGCTTTTCCTGATCATGTCCTGTATCGCAAGTATAACCAAATCATGGAGGAAAGAAGATTAGCTTTAGCACGTTCTTCCAACTTAAAAAGGATTTCAGAGAATGAAGCTGTTCAAACGGCCAAAAGACTCAAGGCTGGTGATGCTCCAACCAAGGAACCCTCTCCAGTCATTCCTGCTGAAGCGACCTCTGAAGTTGCTTCCTCTGCTGCCAAGGACCAATCTTCTGAATCATCCTCCATTCCTCCTGAAGCACCTGAAGCATCAGCTCCCTCTCCCTCAGTGGCACCTGTTGTCACACTAAAAGATTCTGAAACAAAAGAAGCTGATCTCACAGAAACTAAAACAGAGAGGGCGATAAGGATATTCCACAGGATGAAATCACTACGTGCTCCAACCAAGTCTCCATCTACCATGTCAAGCCCCACTGCAGATGCACAAGATGAAAATGCTCCCCCTCAGGAAATCTATCTCCCTGGGAGAAGAAAGAAGACTAAGGCCAAAATATCTCCTTTGGATCTTGAAGCTGATGACTCAGCTTTCATTGTAGAAGGGTCTGCTGCTGATTTTCCTGATGGATACTCAGAAGGGTTGATAGGATGGAACTTAAAGAAGGATGAGCTGAATGTTCTTCATCGAGGGGACTCCATTTTAATGGAATTTACCTTTCTAAAGGAAATTCTGCACTTGATTGACAGAGACGACTTACTTTCTCTGTTCACTCTAGTTTCCACTCATTACTGCGACAAGGAACCACAAGGTTCTGGGATGTTCCTACCAGGAGATCTTCAAGTCCTGCTAAACTCCCACATTCCCAGGAGTAAAGCATCTTCAATTTGGGACAACTCACATCGGTGGAAGCTTACATCCTGGAGATTCTATCCTCTCCCTCGTATACATGTACTTGAAACGAAGGGTGGAATTACTGTGTGCATGTTGTCTGAAAGGAAGTATCCTCTGCCTAAACGACTTCTGGAAAAGATGCTGCATCAGAAACTGGAAATTCCTCCAGATCCTGTGGGAAATGAGAGACAGTCTGCTTTAACACTGGTGGGATTGATCAAAACTCAACTCCAACAACTGCAATGACCTCTTCTTCATCCATATCAGGACAACTGGTACTCACTGCACTACTTTGTTTTGTTCATTTTAATCTGCTTTTCTTGTGTTATTTGCCTATTTTTGTCCAATTTTTTTTCAAAAGTAAACGACTTTCACTAATTCACAAAAACATCATTTTAAAAATAGTGATAGCGTTTATTTAATAAAAATTAGGTCTAAAATTTTCCTTTTCCAATTATTATTAAGCTTGTTCAGTTTTGTAAATCTTTATTAGTTAAAAAAAAAAAAAAAAAAAAGAAAAAAAAAAAAAAAAAAAAACTTTTCTTGCACTGATGGTTTTTAGCTCACCAGATGTACCTTGTGTATGTCAAAGAGTTGGCTAGTCCAAAGGGTACAGCTTTGGTAAAGACACATCAAATCTGTTGATAGCTGTAATGATTTGCTCAAAATCATAGGGTATGCAACCACCCATGCTTCATTGCTGAGAGTTGTATGGTCCTCAATTCACCATGGTCTATTCCTCCTTGGAATCCAAGAATTGGCTAGCCCACATGTATATGGCATGTGGTAAAGGCACCTGACTCCATATTTGGTTCTCAATTCACCAATTCTAAGAATTGACTAGTCCTGAGCAAACGGCTACAGGTAAAGACAAGACAAATCCGTTTATATGGTTGCTGGTTTGCCAATAAATCAGATGGTTATCAATGTACCATAGTTTTCGAACTCAAACATGTGGCTACTCCAGTAGTAATGGCTATTGGTAAAGAGACATCAAATCCATTAATTTCAATGATTCACCTCTCACAGGAGTTAACACACCTGGAAGTGATGAGAATAGTATTGAACTTATATGTCTTGATGTACATGATGTCATATGTTGCTGCAAAGATCTGTATCTATCTTCTGAACCTTGGCTGCTGATCCTCAAAGACTCTGGCCACTCATTGCTCAAACAACATTATGGTACAATCCTCAAGGAAGCCGTTACAATCCTTAACAACAGTATCGATCTATCAAGGAAACTGGAACTTAACCTAGTCAAATTCCAGTTTAGGGGAGGATTGTTGGGAATTAAGGAAATACTACTGATTCTGCCGAAACACAATCTACTGATTCTGCCGAAGCTTCAGTTGAAGAGATTCTGCCGAAGAAGAACTGATGCTGCTGAAGTTATACTTCAGCAGAAGTGATAAAGCAGACAGTGTGTTGCTGCTGAAAGTGGGAACCACGTAGGAGAGATAAGCTCAGTTATAGAGTAAAAGTCAGCGCCGTATTTAATATAGGTTGGCGCCGTTTCATGTAGAGCTTACTCAGAATAAAACACGATGATTAACAAAACAATATGATTAGTTGCATGCTTGTCTAGTTGCATGCTTAGTCTATGTAAATAGTAGAAGCGTAAATTGTCAACGCTCATTAGGGTTTCTTGCCTATATAAGAAACCATCTTAGTTTGTAATAGATAAGATTTTCAAGTTTCTTTCAAGTCTTGTATTGTATTTGAAACATAGAGTTTCTATAATCAAAGATCCATAGAGGATCAAGAGAGTTCTTAGTTATTATAACTCGTATTTATTTTCCGCTACAATACCAAGTTGTAGAGATCTTCTATTAGCTTGCTTGTGATTACATCGGCAAAGCTAACGATCCCCGAGTGCTTAAGATCTATCAAGGTCTTGGTTTCTATCAGGCTCGTTCGAACAAATAAATGCGTGATAAAAATTACGAAACTTACGCCACTGCGTTTAGAATAGTTTTTACAATAAAAACGAGCGTTCACGTGACATGCTTCTCGCATAAAATATAAAAAATAAATGAATTCGTCGGTTGTGCCAGTACGCGTTGTGTGCAAATATCACGTTTCATGAGACAACTTTCTCGTTTTCTCGACAAATGAGGTCAGGAAGGTTCGAAATTGAAAAACGGACTTAATATCTCGAAAATGAATATCTGGAAAAGTGCGAGTTGTTACATTGGAGGTGGCCCCGGGGCTACGGCCTCGGGTCCACTCCTAACGGGTTCTCTTTGTTGACAGGTCTACTTAGGGCTCGAGAAGACGACGAACGGCCAAGGGAGAGTCGTCGAATCCAGCCCGCGCCAGATTATGCATCAACAAGGGAAAACAATCTGTTGAAAATATGGATAATGGTACGACACTCATTTCGATATTATTTAAAAATTAATTGAATTTTATTTATTGTTTGTGTATTTTATATGAGTTTTATATGCATATTTTATATATGTTTGCTTATTTTAAGATGTCTTGAAACAATGATAAATTACAGAATATATTAAAAAAAAAAAAAAAAAATGATTGTTGAAGATAAGTGTAATATACTAGTTTATCTACTGTGATTTAAGAAAATATGTTGAAGACAAAATTTTATGCTATTGAATTAGAAGTTACAATAGCGACAGCTCATGTCATTGATTGTTAGATGTTTACAGCTGTAGAAACTAAGATCGTCGTAGTTTTGGGATAGTTATAAATTGAGGCACATTGTAGTTTGATTGAAGTTTTGCTAATACAAGATAAAAATCTTAAAAAAAAAAAAAAAAAAAAAAAAAAAAAAAAAAAAAAAAACTCAGCTAATTGTTTTGGGCTTACAAATTCATTCAAAATGCATAGTGAAAAGAACTTAGTTTATACATTTTGAAGTTGTAACTAGTTTGAGTGAACTTGTAAACTAAGGGACATAAATGTGACTATCTTGGGATCGTTGAAACTTTTTTTGGGCTCATTATAAATCAAGGTGATTTGGTTGTTAACATGTAGAAAAAGAAACGAAAAGGTGTACGCAGTACTGAAGGTAGTTTGGCTGTTAAAAAATCTACCCAAATTTGGTTAATTTGTAGATTCAATGACTGTGACATTGCCAACAAATGTATAACTGGATTCGCTATTATTTATGATATATTATATGATAAACATACAAATGAACAGAAACCAAAAAGAAGAAAGCAGTTAGCAAGTAAGAAAAAACGTTTTAGAGGTTTGCATCCAAAAATAGAAGAAAAAGAAAAAGGGTTGGAGGAAAAAAAGAAGATGATGAAGGAAGAAGCAACAAAATTAAAGCCTGAGCAAGAAAAAGAAGCATCGGAAAAAGCTACAGAACAGGTATATCAAAAAGTGCTTTGCGATAGTTCTGTGAATGATATATCACAAGTGATAAATGCTAAAATATCACAAGTGATAAATGACAAAAAAATTTATTTTATTGTTTTATTTTTACTACAGGATGCAAAAGAAGCTGAAAAAGAAGATTATACAAAAATGAAACAGGCTGAAAAAGAAAATCCTGAAAAAAACAGAAAAATCTGAAAAAGAAACTGCTGCAAAAAATGATAATAAAGAAGAGAATCGTGAAAGAGAAAAAGGGAAAGGAAAAAGAAAAATTGGTGAAATGGAAGATGATGTAAACGAAGAGATTGAAAAAGATTCAAAAAAGAAACGAAAGGTGTACACAATACTCAAGGGAAGGGCATCAGTTAAGCCACTTTTTGAGGCAATGCGTGGGTTAAGTGTAGAAAGAAAAAAGGTTATAACACAAATGGGTTTTGGAGACTTGATAGAATTCCCAATAAATGAAATACCGACAAAGCTTGCCTACTTTGTGGTAGACAGCCTCGACACAGAATCAATGAACCTTAGACTTCCAACAGGGAATTTAAAAATACCTCCACAAACTGTGCATGAAGTTCTCAGACTACCAAATGGATCAAGGACGCTAGAAAGAGATGAAGGCCAAAGACAATACAATGATAAATTTGTTGAAGAATGGAAAGATCAATTCAAACACGAAAACAGTTTGACAACAAATGCCATATCAAAGGAGATAACAAAAACAACAAACACAGATTTCATGTTCAGAATGAACATTTTAATGCTTATTGCAAATACATTGGAAGGATGCGATAAAAGCTCTGTTGTCAGAAAAACGGTGTTGGAAAACGTGTTTGAAGGAGATAACGTGAAAGATATAGACTGGTGCAGATATATTTTTGATTGTGCAAGCTCAACAAAACATGATTGGTCTGCAAGAAAGAATAATAGGACAGAGGTTGAGTATTACGGCCCAGTTACATTCTTGATGGTAAGTAATAACTTTTAAATTATTTTTTCTTCTTAACATAAAATGTTATGAAAATATATATTCATTGAACTGATAAAATTGTTGATGAAACAGCTTGCATATTTACATTACACAAAGTTTGATCAAATAAATGTGCCGAGAAGGATACCAGCTCTAAAAAGTTGGAACACAAGTCTGTTGAAAAGTAGGGAGATTCTGGAAATTGATTTCAACAAGTACTTTGGAATGGTGGAAATTATAGGAGACATGAATAAAGACGAAGAAGATATTCAAAAGCAGGTCAGTCTAAAAAAAAATTAACTTCTTTGTTATGTCCTATCACAAGTGATAAAATAAATTATGCAAGATATCACTTGTGATAATACAGTAAAATATTAAAAAAAAAAAAAAAAAAAAAAAAAAAAAAAAAAAAAAAAAAAAAAAAAACTATAATATCACTGTTGATGATGTATAAATAATATGATCTTAAATTTGAAATTCAATCACAGGAAGTGTATCAGATGCTAGAAGATAAGAAATTAAAGAATATATATGTAAATTCAAAGGGGATGAAAGGCTTCGGCAATTTAGTGAAAGAATAAAAAAGATTTTCAGTGAACCAGATGATTGTTTTAAAGGAAAAAGTCCATTCTTATCATCAAGCTCTAAATCAACATCAACATAGTCAAGCTCCATCAAATTTGGCACAAGTGATGATGAAGATGGAAATAATGAAGGTCAAAATCCATTTGCCAGACAATATACAGAACACGGAGATGAAAATGACGAATCAATGATAATTGATGATGCTGTCAAAAACGATGAAGCAAACGACCAAAATGGAGAATCAGTCTATAATGAGAATGAAGTTACGCAAGGTAGTGGAAACAAAGACGCAAGCAATACCAAAAATGATGAAACTGATGAAAACAACAAGGATAGACGAGAAAAGGATGAAGCTGTGGGAAACATCGATGGGAACAGTAACAAAAAGGGTGAAGCTGCAGAAAAAAAATGAAGGGGAAAAAGATGAAACAAACAAGGTTACAAGTAAAAACAGTAATGAAGAAACTAAAGATCAAAGAGAACCTTTTGATACTGATGATGATATTTTTGGAGATTTACTAAAAAAAACTGATGAAGAATTTAGAAATGAATTGAGAGAAATACAAAGGCAACAAGCCAACATGGATGCAAAACGAAATGAAGAAGTGAACAGATATGAAGAAAGTGAGAACCGTGAGAACCTTAAGAAACAGAAAAGTGTTGAAGAAAAAGAACAAACAGGTCCATCTTCACAGAGCCCTAGTTCCGTCTTTATACCAGGGTCTCAGCCAAGCTTCGGTCTAGGAATTGATAGCCCAGGAGTACAGTCAAAATCAAGTGATGAAGGAAAACAATATCAGTTCCTGAAATCCCCATACATGAACAAGAAGGTCAGGACGACAAAAAATCTAACAGAGGTGGAAAAACTCTTGGCAAGAAGCATCTTCTGTATGCAAGGAAACGAAGCGTAAGTTTATATTTAAAATTTCGATATCTAATTTATTGTGGTTATCACTTGTGATAAAAAAAAAACATATATTAGTTTCTTATATTTATCACCTGTGATACAAAAAACATTTACCTATATACACAGTTCCTTATACTTATCACTTGTGCTATTGTGAACAGAGAACAAGTTTTCGTAGACGATAAAGGTTTAGGATTAATGAGAATGAATGTTCAATCACTAGCGCCAACCTTGTAAATTGAAATTCCTGTGATAGATACCTTTGCTGATATCCTAAACTACGAGGAATTGTTCTCAGATAGAAAGATCAAACGGCATTACTTTTATACATCAATGATGGTAAGATAAATTTTTACATAAAATGAACGTATTTCTATATTAACTTTTATTTATTAATAATAATATTATTTTTTTTTTAATTGTCAATCAGCTTCCAGGAGTATTACAAGATAAGCCAGAATTGTTCATTGACAAAGTAGATAAATAGCATGATATGTTTGAACACTTGATTGCTATTCAGATGGAAGAAGACACAAGCAGGCTCAAATTTGATGATATTAACTTGGTATATTACATTACTTATATAAATTAATCAAGAAACTTGGTATCTTATTTTAAATTTAATACTTTTTTCATGATAACAGGTATTCTTCCCAATAATAGCACATGGACATTACTATCTAATAGTTTTCGACATCGTTAAAGGAACATCTGTCATAATTGACAACAGCGATTCGGATGCAACATACGAAGGAAAGTACAAAGAAAATTATGTGTTAGTGGTGAGAAAAATTATTTGATTATTTATGTTTTAACAGTATAATATCACAAGGGATACTAGTCTATAATTGACATTTTATATTATAAATTTCAGAGGGCGGTTTTTGTAAGACACTTGTCAACATATGAACATACAGCAGGATATGAAATGATGCATCAAACACAAGAACCAGCAATATTAAAGATGGATTGGCAAACAAAAGCAGAAAAGATAGATTGTGGTTTGTACATGATGATACACATGGAACTATACGAAGGAAAAATTGGATCAAAATGGCAAACAAGCATTCTAAAGGAAACACACAAACATCATCGAATTCAGATAGAAAATATGAGATCAAGATACGTAACAAAGATGTTGCTTCATGAAATGAACGAAAACTGGAAGATGATGTCAGACTATGCATTAAGGTTTCTTGCAGAGAACAAGGACGAATAAGAAGTAAAGAAGCTTGTCAAGGAGGAAATAAAGAGAAAGTATGCAGAAGTAAACAACAATTGACCGAGTTCTTAATGTTTTATGTTTGGTTTCATGTAAAAACAATTAGTAATCCTCTTTAGCTACTTATTAATCCTGATGTCAGGCTATCGTTTTGTAAAAACAATTAACTTTATCGTTGTCGAAGTTGAAAACAATGATGATTTATATTCAGTTGAAAGATTTTGGAAAATCAGAATTCAACCTTGCTTTTGTTAACTTTATTAAAGAATCCAAATGTCAGTAAATAACATGCCGTAACAATATAATAGAACTAGATTAGCAAAAAAACTTATTCCAATTATTCAATAAAGTCACAAAAAAGTAAACTCATAAAAAGGTATAAGCATTTCATCAATTTTGTATGCTTTATCACAAGTGATAAAAATGAAAAAATGGAAGAAAAGTAATAACAAATAGAAAATCATCACAAGTGATAAAATTGTAAAAAATTGGATAAGACATAACAGATAGACTGCACCTCAACCTCAACCTCAACTTCAACCTCAACCTGCATGTCCTCTATTGCAGTGGCTGCGCCGATGACTCTACCTCAACCTGGACAAGTACTCCTTCAGCAGAGCTACCGCCTACTTCAGAATTATTGGTCAAATATTTACCCTTATCTGGACAAGTAGCCATGTTATGCTCCGTCGATCCACAAATACTGCACGACTTCTTTTGCTTCTTGCTTTTATCAAATGCTTTCTCACGTCCACCCTTGATACGCTCCCTCATAAACCCCTTATTGCTCGCTTTCGATGGATTTTTAACATAAATTTTAGTAGGCTTCTTTGTACCCATGAACTCTTCAACAATTTCAGAAACATTACGGGAAGGAACAGTTGGCAAATCAGCCTCGACTTCAGTTTTCAACTTCTTCAGCTTGTCTACAAAAGAAGTCAACTTTCCTTTATTGTTACTCATCATATGAACACACGACTCAACTAAACCAGCTGCCTCAATTGCAAGCCTCTCTATTTCTTCATTGTTCTGACCATAATGAGCCTTTTGCCTCCTCAAATCAGCAGGAATCAAATCCCTTGTCCAACGCCTAAGTAAATACTTATATGGGATAGAAACAACCTTGCAATTCTTGAACACACAAAAGATGTGATGACACAAAATACCACATCGAACAAAAAGCTGACAACAGCAAGCAAATGAACCATCTACTTTGTTATACAACACCTTCATCAAAAAAAAAGTATAAACTTTTATGAACTTTAATTGAATATATCACAGGTGATACCTCATATAAAACATAAAAAGAACATAATATCACAGGTGATATTAAAAACAATATCACAAGTGATACCAAAACAATAACAACTTTTATGAACTTTACATCCATAATATCACATGTGATACCTCATATAGACTTATAAACAAAGAAAGTAATAGATAATATCACATGTGATACTTTAAAAAAAAAATGTACCTTGTACTCTCCAATGTCTTTTTGATACAAATTAAGCTCTTCCTCGGTATTTTCTGAAGTACTTTCATCATCAACCACTCTTGGTACAATCTCAGCATCCGTTTTTTCCTCAGATATAACAGAAACATCGCAACCTCATCAAAACTTTTAGACTTGATAGAACATAACCATGAGCCAGCAATTATCTCTTTCTGAACAAGAACAAACAGATTACGAGTGTAAAACCTTGCTGCATGAATTTCAATTGCTAATGGCGTCAACAAAGCAGGAAATGAGTCAATCGACTGATGATCTAATCTTTCTTGTATGTATCTCTGTTTCTCCATTGCAGACTCATAACATACCATGAATTTAACAAGAGTAGAAGTAGGAGACGTGAAATGTGAAAAAAACGAGTTCTCACTATCTGACCTAGATGTGGTCCTCATCAGTCCACATAGAGGAGAATCAACAAAAAAAAAGCAAGAACCCATGACGCCCTAATCCTATACATCTTATTCAACCACTTATGATTTAAAAGACCAAATTTAACCATCAACTCATTCCATCTCATCTCAAACTCTTCAGGGCCAATATACATGTTCCAAACAATCTTGTAAACTTTATTCTTGAAATCAGTATCGTCATAAATTATCGATACAATCTGAAAACAGTAAAAAAGATAATCATTGTAGACAGCAAATGAAAAAAGTATCACAAGTGATACAATCCAAAAAGTGCCACAAGGGATACAAAAAGTATCACAAGTGATACAATCCAAAAAGATGCAAATATCACAGGAGATAAAAGATGCAAAATATCACAGAGAGATACCTTATACGGAAGCTTTTGCATGATATGCCACATACAAAGCCTGTGCTTTGAATCAGGAAGAACTTCAGCTATAGCCTTCCACATTGCACCATCTTGATCAGTAACAATGATATTTGGAGAACGAACAAACGCTTTCTTAAATGCTTGCAGTAACCAAACATAAGATTCAGTAGTTTCATTCTTAAGAAGACCAGAACCAACAGTCACAGATCTCCTATGATTATCTATTGCAGTAAAAGGCACGAAAACCATCCGGTATCTGAAAAAAAAAAGGTATCACATGTGATAATATATACAAAATGTAGAAAAAGCAAATGCAAATATCACAAGAGATACTAAAAAAGGTTCAAACAACATACTTGTTAGTTTGGTATGTGGCATCAAATGAGACGATATCGCCAAAATCTTTGTAATTCAATTTAGCAACTTGATCAGCCCAAAAGAGTCCAATAAGCTCAGCGTTCTCAACAAGATAATCAAAAGAGAAGTCTGATGTAAATTTCATCCGATCTTCCATACGGTTAATAAGCATCTGTGCATCGCTATCTCCTATGAAATAGTTTATACCACGGACTAGATTGTTAAACTCAGTCTCTGTACCATGAACAAGTGCTGAGGACCCTTTCAACCCGGTACACAAACTGTGAGCTCTAGTCGCCCCAATATTATAATTCGAAGCTTTAATTATAAACAGCTGCTCAGTGTATGTTAGCTTCCTCTCACTCTTGGACAAATGCTTATACTCAACACGATCTAGCTCATGATTATGTTCCACATCGAACGTAGTAAGCCTATATTTTCTACTACCAGGCATCATATGAAAAACTACACGTGCTTTGCAACCAGTAATTCTAAAGTTTGAAGTCCTCACTTGTTTGTCACCTTTCTTAGGAGCTAACGTATTCAAACGAATTTTCTTTGGGCACCCTTCCCTATTGCAAACTAAATACTTCTTTTTTACAAATCCATCCCTTAATCTTTTCTGAGTAGACTTTCTAATACCAAATCCTGCCTCTGAAGCATATCTCATGTACATACTAATGCAATCCTCAACAGAATCATAAACACTAAACAAAACTGGCAGCACACTAGCAGCAACTCTGGGAACCCAAAAAACCGATCCACCAGGAGTATCAATAAAATCATGATGAATAAAAGATGAAGGAGTTTTCAAACCACTAGAAGCTGTAAAGAAGGTGATAAAACACAAAGTCAAAAAGCATAACACAAATAACTTCAAAAATTGTCTTAAAATATCACTGGTGATACTATACATTATTTGAAATATCACTGGTGATACTATAACAAATGATTGTACAAAAATACTAAACAGAAACAACAACACATCCAATCAAAAACTAACAGCTTATTTAAAAGCAATATAACATCTACATTAATATACTTAAGCACTATCATAACAAAAAACACAAAAACCTATAACTCAGAATTCAGCAAACATAAATTGACAACAACTATAACTCAATTTCAGTCAATATATGCAACAACTGCAAACACGGCTATTCTTCTTAAAATATACAACAACTGCTTTAACAAATCACTTCCAAAATACTAGATTTACGACTACTTTGACTACACAGCAAAACGCTTCCAAGACAAAATACACTAACAGTACAACTATCAGCACCGACACTATCACTCTTCTTCATTCGAATAACTAACAAAAACACAATCTCTCTAATCAATAATATGCAACAACTGCAGCAATAACAGCCTACGCATAGAAATATCAGAACATCGCAGTAAGAAATCAAGTACACTACATTCACGATTATTTTCAGTAAAAAGCTTAAAATTAGAAGCAAATTACTCTAAAACCTTAATTAAAAAGCAAACTATCATCAACTTCAAATATCACTGCTGAAACTACACAAATTAAACTGAACAAAAACAAATCCAATCAAACTAGCAGCTTATATAAAAGCAAAATCAAACTAACAGCTTATATAAAAGCAAAATCAAACTAACAGCTTCATGAATAAGCAAAAACCTAACAACACCAGCTAAATATCACAGGTGATACAAAACAGAGTAAACTAACATCTGAATAAAAAGCTTAAACACCTTAATTAAACACTTAATTAACAAAACAGCTTAATTAATAAACAGATTAACATTAAAAAAAAAAAAAAAAAAAAAAAAAAAAAAAAAAAAAAAGCTGAATTAAAATGAAAACTCACATGATGCATTATCATCAACGTTAGAAGCACAAATTTAACTCGTAACATCTAAATCAATTGAATCTTCTCCAACAGGAACTTCATTAAGATCAAAAATCTCCATTCTGCAAAATTAAAGAAGATAATTACGAAATTGAACAAAATAATGACGAAATTGAAGAAGATAATGAAGAATTGAAGAATTACCGGTGGGATAAAGTGGAAGACGTGACGGAGATGACGGTGGTTGTACGGTGATGACGGTGGAGGATGTGGTGGTTGACCTGGTTGTTATGATTGAGAAGACGGTCACCGTTTATGGAGGGAAATCCACACAGAGAAAAGTGTGTGAAAGTGTGTGAGAAACAGAGTGATAAATGAGAAAAAAGGGTATATATATTGGGGTAAAAAATAGGTTAAAAGGTTTTAATCTTAGATTAATGACAGCCATTAGATCAATCCAAATAGAAGGTGGGGATTCGTCCCTTGATAAGCACCAAAATAAGAGTATGCAAATGAAAATTCCTCTACAACTTAAACATATTTTGACTATCGTAATAATCATAGTATATAAATTTTAACTATCAAAAGCAATTTATGTATTTTTGTAAATTAATTTTATAACAATACTATATAAATTTAAGACACGTATTTTATTGGAATAAGATTTTAGGGATGACATTGTTGTCCCTAAATATTTATAGAAATTTTTATTTATTGAAAATCTGTTTCTAAACATTCTTTAATTTTTTTAATAAAATAAAAAAGATTTAAAAACATATTAAATGCTATAAAAGTTTAGGGATGAAATTGTCTTCTCTAAACGTCTATAGAAAATTTTATTTACTAAAAATCTCTTTTTAATATTTTTAATATTGTTTAATAAAATAAAATGGACTTAAAACACATATTAAATTGGAGTAAACATCGTTGTCCCAAAAAAATTACGAATTTTTTTATTTAATGAAATCTATTTTTAATCTGATTTACAACTTCTTCTAATAAAATCAAGATTATTAAATTTATGATAATTTATTAAATATTTAAATTTGTATTTTATTTTGTTTTAAAACTTTTAAAAAAAGAATGAAAATTAATTGAATGTAAAACACTTTGAGGACGACATTGTCGACCATAAACTTCAAGGGTCTCACAGTCAACGCTTTACCAAAAATTGAGTAAAAAAGTGGACCCAAAGTAGAGGCCCTGGACATTTTAGGGTCGACAATTGTTGTCCCTAAAACTTAGGGCGAAACTTCAAATTCTTGTAATGTTTTTATACACGTTTTCTTTTTAATTATAAAATTATTAACACGTTAATATATATAACACATAATCACGAGTATGCAACGGAAGACATAAAGATCAAGTATAATACATAGTAATTAGCATAGATCAAGGGTTTGTATATTTTAACAAGCTATCGAATATAATCTTGAATATACGCGTGTGTATAAAGATTAAACATGCAACCACTTAAGAATCAAAGTAGATTCTCTCCATGTAGATCACATACAATATGTTCTTAGCAAACGGTTACGTATACTAGTACTAGTAGTGAAAAGCAACTTGTTTCTTGAATGAACAAACACATGAAAATCTTTATTGTTTGTTGTTGAATAACGATCAAGAACCAAAACAAATAAACCCTTGTGGGTTTATAACCAATCAACCAAACTCTTTGTTATGGTTGATATTCGATCACAGATACATGAAGAAAAGGAAACAATATGTTTATTCATCTTATTACATGCATGCGGATGGTTTCTGTTGGAATCGTGTCCCAAAAGCAGTAGGATTCTTTTCCTACTTGGGATAACTATTATTAATTCATATCATATTTGGACTATAGGATGGCTACTGAGATTCCTAGGAATTGTATCCTAGTTATTCTAGGATTCTTCTCTATATAAACAGAGCCCTATGCATTCCTTCCACCACGCATATATTCGATTCATCGCCTCCATAACTGCTAATCCCTATTTTGTTTTAGAGTTCATGAGAATTGTTTAATTCTCCTTTGCATACTTCAACTGCCATATATACCATTGAAGGTTTGTACTCTCGTTTTGATATAATGGATTTTGTGGTCGTCGCCCGTGGTTTTTTCTTCCATTAAATTGGCGGTTTCCACGTAAATTGTTTGTGTTCTTTGTTTATTATTATCGTTACTTTGGTTGATTATTGGTTTAGGTTTAATCTTCTCTTTCGTGCAAGCTTGATAACCCCAACAATTGGTATCAGAGCCTTGCCACAATGGTCACCAAATTTGACATCGATACGTTTGATGGCAAGATTAGTTTTGCTATTTGGAAAGTTCATATGCAAGCTATATTAATGCATTATGGGTACAAGAAGGCCCTTAAGGGTGTTGCGCACAAACCACAAGCTATGTCAGATGAAGATTGGCTTGAATTACATGAGAAGGCTTTAGCCACGATCCAACTTTTTCTAACTCGAGAAGTTCTCCGAGAGGTTATACACGAGACCACCGCGGCTGGTTTATAGCTCAAGTTAGAATCTCTTTACAAGACAAAGAGTCTTGCGAACAAGCTTCGGTTAAAGGATCGTCTTTACAGTTTTCTTATGAAACAAGGTACATCTTTTCAAGACCATATTGATGAATTTAGTACAATTCTCATTGATTTGGAGAATCCAGATGTAGACATTGATGATGAGGAAAAAGTCGTATTATTGGTTATCTCTTTACCTCCTTCTTAAAACACTTTAAAGAAATCATGCTATACGGCAAACATGAAACACTATCGTTTGATGATGTTAAATTTGCTTTGTTGTCCAAGCAAAAGTATGATAATGATGTTGAGCCAGAAAGTGGTGAAGGGCTGGTTGCAAGCAGAAGCCGAACTTCTGACCGAGGTGAGAGTAGCAATAACAATAGAAAACATCGATCGCAGTCTCGTGGAAAATATTCAAACAAGACATGCAAATACTGCAAGAAACTTGGTCACACTATCTCTTATTGTTACAAATTAAAGAACAAACTAGAAAGAGAATGTAAAGGAAATAACGAGAAGAAACCCGAAAAAACCGTCGAGGTAGCCATTGCCAAGGTGGAATCTGATGGTGATGTCTATTTGGCTATTGACATCGAAAAATCAAAAGATGAATTGATAGTTGACTCTGGTTGTACCTCCCACATGACTCCGCATCGAAGTTGGTTTACCACTTATGAATCTTTCAATGGTGGTAATGTGTATATGAGGAATCATGCTATTTGTCTAGTTATTGGGAAGGGTAATATTCGGGTTAAGATGCATGATGGTATTGTTAGGACCATTACTGGGGTTCGGCATGTTCAAGACTTAAAAAGAAATCTTATATCTCTTAGCACTCTTGAGGCTAATGGATGTAAGTACTCCGGTGAAGGCGAAGTCATGAAAATATTCAAGGGAGCTGTATTGTTGATAAAGGCCATTCAATCAGGTAGTTTATATATACTACAAGGTAACATAGAGTCTAGTACGGCTGCAATTGCTACATCGAAGGCACATATAACAACCCGTAAAATTTTGGATTATTATAATAATATTTATTACGTCAGAAAATTCAAATCGGTTATTTTCTGACAGATGTCAATATTTCGATTTAAAAACGAGAGGTCATCTCGTTTCTTTAAAAATAAGACACCGCACACACGATATTTGTCCACTAAGTATCCGTATAATAAATGTGGAATTTATTATTGTCCAAGTTAAAATTTAAGCATACATAAGCTTAATCCATTGTTCCGGAAAATTATCCCGCATACTGCAGCGCAGTAACACACAAAACTAAAAATAAATACTGAGATAAGTGAAATATACACTTTTAAACATTCACTGATAATTTACGAAAGAAATTGAGAGGTTATCTCGTAAATTCAGAAAAGCACGGCACCACACGCATACCGACACCAACGCAGTAATGGCAAACAGATGTAATCAAATTAAGACGTAATAATGGTAATATATTATTACACATACAAAAACGTTTTTAAAAATATAATTTTCATAATTTGCGGGCACAAGAAAGATAAGTTTACCTGTAAATTCGACAAAACACGGAGTACAAACTATACAGTGTATTAATAAACAAAATAAAAGGGACTTAAATCCTAGCCTAACTCTCCACGCCTCTTTCCCCTACCATACCTTTTCCTAATCTACTTCTTCCTTTTTCTGTGAAATATTCATGCCCCATACCCACATCCCATCTCTTTTATCTCTTTCTCTTTGTCTTCTTCTCTCTCACGCCTCATACATAGCCTCCATAGAAGCTATTAATTTTCCAAGCATATGTCGCTTTCCTACACTTCTTTCCAAGGTCAACTATGCGTAGAGACAAAGTATGACGAGGATGGAGGAGGAAGTGAGCTCAAAATGGAAGTTCCTCATCTCCTATGCTTAAAAGCATGTCGAAACTTTACCATTTATTCTTCTTTTTATGGGTAGCCGATTTCAAGGAAGCCCACACATCAAACTCAATCACAAAAACTTGGGTTTTGTAACAAAGGGGTAAAAAGCAAAGTGTTTTGGAGATTTTGGGTTAACACTTTGGGTTGTCAAAGCTTGGTTTGGTCTTACTCATTCCACTCGTGACTCGACACACACTCTCTAGCAACCCACAGTAAAATTTCAAGTTTATAAACTTGTGTTTCATGATTTCTTAACTTGCATATATATTACAAT
>BPTQ01000007.1:46561759-46750792 GCA_019973895.1 Chrysanthemum seticuspe
GGAATATTATGGAGAAAGTGCGATGTATGCTTTCTCATGCCAAATTGGACAAGGATTTTTAGGTTGAAGCTGAAACTACCACAACATATTTGATAAATCGTTCTCCTCACATATCTCTTGATGCCAATATACCAGAAATACTATGGTCAGGGAATTCACTTGATTATTCTAATCTAAGAGTTTTTGGATTTCCTGTTTATGTACATATAAATGAGGGAAAACTAGTTCCTCGTGCTGTTAAATGCATTTTCTTAGGTTACGGTTCAGGGGTCAAAGGTTATCATGTTTGGTGTCCCGATCCTAAGTATCGTAAGATTATTCATAGTAGAGACGTAACTTTTAATGAAGTTGTTATCATTAATCCTGGTAAAGATTCTGTGCCATCTCATAAGGTTGATAATAATAATACAGAAGGTAAGGTGGAGTTTGAGTTCGATGTTGAAACTAGTACACATACTCAAACTTCATTTGATGATGAACACATTGAAACCCAAGATGATGGCACCATACATGCTAGTCCACAAATTCAGCCTCAAACCGAGTATCTTTTAGCTCGGGATCGTGAAAGTCGGCAAGTCAATAGACCTCCAAGACTTGAGGATTATGAATGTGATTTAGTTGCTTACGCGTTTGCCATTGCAACCCATATTGAAGATTGTGAGCCTAAAAATTATTCTGAGGCAATCTCAAGTCTTGAACGTGATAAATGGGTCGTGGCAATGGAAGAAGAGGTTGAGAGTTTGCACAAAAATGAAACATGGGAGATGGTGAAGCTTCCTAGGGAGAAACGTGTGATAAGTTGCAAGTGGTTATTCAAGATTAAAGATGGTATTCCCGAGGTTGAAAGCAGGCGGTACAAAGCTCGATATGTAGTTTGCGGGTTTGATCAACGTGAGGGTATTGATTTCAATGAGGTATTCTCCCCTGTTGTTCGTCATACTTCAATTAGAATTTTACTTTCTATTGTTGCTTTGAAAAATTTAGAGCTGGAACAACTAGACGTAAAAAAGCATTTCTTTATGGTCATCTTGAAGAAGAAATTTACGTCGAGCAACCCGAAGGTTTTGAACTTCCTGGAAAGGAGGACCATGTGTGCAGATTGAAAAGTCGCTCTACGGATTAAAGCAATCTCCTCGACAATGGTATAAAAGGTTTGATTCCTTTATGATCGGGCATGGCTAAGATCGTTGTAGCTATGATGAGGGCGTTTATCTCCGAAAATTTCCAGATGGATCTTTCCTTTATTTGGTACTATATGTGGATGATATGTTAATTACGGAACCTAATAAAGATCAAATCAGAGAGTTAAAAGATCAACTTAGCAATGAATTTGATATGAAAGATTTGGGAGCTGCTAAAAAGATTTTAGGTATGGAAATTCGAAGAGATCAAAAAATGGGTAAGCTTACTTTATCACAGTCTGATTAGATTTCAAAAGTTCTCAAAAAGTTCAACATGAGCAGTTGCATACCCGTTCCTACTCCGTTAGCACCGCATTTTAAGTTGTCCTCTCATGAATGCCCGAAGTCTGAGGACGATAAGGAAGATATGTCTCTTGTTCCATATTCCAATGCCGTTGGCAGTTTAATGTACGCCATGGTCTGTACTCGTCCCGATTTGGCCCATGCCGTTAGTGTGGTGAGTAGATACATGCATAATCCATGAAAAATGCATTGGAAAGCTATTAAATGTATCCTTCGTTATTTGAAAAGGACTAGTAATATCGGATTATCTTTTGAAAAAAGTCGTGCTAGTCCAAATGGAATTGTAGAATATGTTGATTCTAATTATACGGGTGACCTCGATGCAAGAAAGTCTCTTTCCTCGTATATTTTTTCACATTGTGGTTCTGCTATTAGTTGGTATTCGTCTTTACAAGCTATCACAACTTTGTTAACCACAGAGGTGGAATATATTTCTTCTACCGAAGGAGTGAAGGAGGCTATATGGCTTCGAGGAATGGTAAATGAACTTGGTCTATCTCAAAATGTACTTGTTGTGTATTGTTAGAATCGAAGTGCTGTGCATTTAACTAAAAACAACAAGTTTCATTCCAAGACCAAACATATCGAAGTGAGACTCCATTTTGTTCGAGATATTATTGAAAAAGGAGAAGTTCTAGTTGATAAAATACAACTATGAAGAGTTATGGCTTTTCGTTCAAGGTGGAGATTGTTGGAATCGTGTCCCAAAAGCAGTAGGATTCTTGTCCTACTTGGGATAACTATTATTAATTCATATCCTATTTGGACTATAGGATGGCTCCTGAGATTCCTAGGAATTGTATCCTAGTTATTCTAGGACTCTTCTCTATATAAATAGAGCCCTATGCATTCCTTCCAGCACGTATATATTCGATTCATCACCTCCATAACTGCTAATCCCAAGTTCATGAGAATTTTTTAATTCTCCTTTGCATACTTCAACTGCCATATATACCACTGAAGGTTTGTACTCTCGTCTTGATATAGTGGATTTTGTGGTACTCGACCGTGGTTTTTTCTCCCATTAAATTGGGGGTTTCCACGTAAATCGTTTGTGTTCTTTGTTTATTATTATCATTACTTTGGTTGATTATTGGTTTAGGTTTAATCTTCGCTTCCGTGCAAGCTCGATAACCCCAACAGTTTCATCTTCTATGCATGTCAATGGAATTCATGCATGCAAATGTATTTGGTTTATGTGGTTTTGTCGAGCAAGAGAAAAGAGAAAAAAACGATATAGGTTTAGGGATTATTCGTTGGTCAAGTGTAAATAAGAGCACAAGGTGCCATGATATAGGTTAACTTACTCATTTGAGCCCCACGGGTGCTACATCACTATAACAAACCTCCACCTCACTATAACAAACCTTCACAATTAACCCCCCTCACTCACAACAAACCTCAATTTACTCATTTGGGTCACACCACTTACAACTTTATTTTTTTATTCAAATTTTTAAATAAAATAAATTGATTTCATTAAAAATTAAAATACATTACAACATAATAATATTAACGCAACTTAAAATAACGGTACGAAAAAAATACGATAAAAAAAATATGATACGAAAAAAAATACGATACGGGGAAAAAATACGACACATATTAATAATAGGAAACTTAAAAATTTTACTCGTCATCGGCATCGGCATATTTCTTCATTATTTTTGCTTGTCTCTTTCGGATGATCTCGGCTTTTGCCGGGTCACTAGCCATGTTGGGATCTAGCAGGAGAAACTTCATCTCCTTCATCTCTAACGCAGCAACTTCCTTCTCCCTCCTCGCCTCGTAACAAGCCATTTAAACGTCAGCTTTTTGCGAATATTTTTTGGATAATTGTCCCGAATAAGTACTCGATTGACTCCCATCGGAGCTCACATCGCTCGACGCTTAAGTCGACTTTTGTTTCTTTGCAGCTCGACTCTTTCTGCCGCCATCTCTTTCGGGACGAGGTCGTTCGTCTGGGCCAAATATATCCTTGAGACATGTAATTTCTATCAGATCCTCGACATCCCATTTCGGGTAATTTTTCAAGATCTCCCAAGCGTTAACATACACGAACTCCTTCCCACCAAAGCGTTCTTCAAAGTTCTGTTTCGCATTTTCGAGATGATCGTGCTCATTTTCACCACTTCTATGCTGCAAATGTTTATAAATAGCGTTGAATTTTTGACAATTACCATTAATCCTCGTCCATTTATCCGTGATCGTATTTTTGGTACGAGAGTCATCGGCAGTCTGACCCTTGAACATCTCCATAATGTTGTTCCAAAAGAAATCTTCAGAACGTTCATTTCCCATATCTCTGTCATGCGAAATTTCTATCCAAATTTCTGCAAGCAACTTTTCTTCGACCTTGCTCAATTTCCTCTTTGAAGTCTGGCCTACTGCTTCCACATCATCGTCATCATCCGCGTCCAAATCCACAGCTTATTTTGATTTTTTTGCCTTGGTCTTTTTCCTTTACTTTTGGACGGTTCACGTGGTTTTGGTACTTTGAATTGAGAATCGGACGGTTGTGATTCAATTTGGGGTTGTGATAGAGATTGATGAAACGTTGAAGGTTGTGAGGGGTTAAAATATTGTGGTATCGGAAATCGTCCGGGGAAATTTGCGAATCGTTGTTGAACCCCCGTATTGTGGTAGGTTTCAATTGAGGAGGTTCGTGAAATACCCTCCTTCATTCTGGTTTTGAGATTTTTTTTTTTTTTTTTTGGATTAGAGATATAGAGAGTTTATTATATGTTGGTTGAATTTGTAGTGAGAAAAATGCTGGTTTATGCTTTGGTATTTATAGAGTGTGTTAATTTATTTAAAAAAAATGCAACGTATACATGTCATTTTCTCACCTCGTCGTGCAAACGACGAGGCGAGCTAAGCCGGTGTCACGGCAAGCCACGACGAACCGGACACCGGGTGCTCTAATGAACCAAAGGTCTCTATCTATGGTATACACAAGATAACTTGGCTTGCAAGCCAAGCAATCCCAACCCTTGTGGAGTCCTCCACCGATCGGCCTAAGCCCAAAGGAGGTGCTCCACACTTTCCTTTTTCTTGTTTTTACTTTTTGGGTCCTTGTATAAACATTTAATGACCTTTAGTTTAAGTAAGTAGTAATTAAACGTTCATTATAATTGCTTTTCACTATATAATCGCTTTCGGTATTAATGCGTGTGTCCTCACGGGCTTACGAGTTTTTTAAACATACGTTTTGAATTTGTTCATATCCCAACAGTTTTTATACACACATTTTTATACACGTTTTTCTACATGGTTTTATACATGGTTTTATACACATTTTCATACACGTTTTTATACACTTGTACACGTCTTATACACAATTTGAATATACACGTTTTTATACATACATTTTTATACACAGTTTGACTGTCCAAACATCAATGAAATACAGTTTTAATCGTAAACCGTTAAAAGGTCAAACAGGGAAACATTCAAACGGATGATACAAAGTTGTTCAATAATACAACCAAATTTAAAGAAAAGTACAATGTTCTCATATCCATTATTTTACATCTTAACATTCAACCCCAATATCTTACATCTAACAAACAAACACCCTTCCACTGCATTTCCAACTTCACTTGACTTCATTTCCTGTAAACAAGCAAACATATACATAAGAGGATTATTGAACATAAATTCCAAAACACAAATGTCTAGGTTGCAAGCATTGAAACAAACTATGTCTAGGTTGCAAGCAATTGAATAAACTGAAACTTTACTTGTATAAAAACGTGTATAAAACATGTTAAAAACGTATGTAAAAATGTGTATAAAAACATGTACAAAAACGTGTATAAAAATGTGTGTATAAAACCATGTAGAAAATGTGTATAAAAATTTGTGTATATAAACGTGCATAAAAACGTGTAATAAATAGTATATAAAATCGTGTATAAATTTTAAAAATAATAAGAAAATATTTTTTCATAAGAAAACCAAATTGTAAGTTATTTACAAATGATCGTTAGTATAAAGGACTAATGTTGCAAATTTTCGTTGGATAAGCAATCGGTTAAGGGTCAAGAAGGTCACTCGGTACGTAGAAAGGTCGAATTTTGATGATAGAATGAGGGGAAAAAAATGGCTACACATAATAACAAAAAATGTCAAGTTAGATACATTTCTAAACGATCGGCCCTTATATTAAAAAACTAATAACAAATATATGAAAATGCTATATTGGTAAGGGCTACTAGACTTAGAAGTTAAAATCATTCCAAAATAACTTTCTGACATTTAGATTTTTTTAGGATTAGCATTCTTTATATTAGGCCAAATCCGTTTGATCATTTAGCATTATTTGACCAAATCCATTTTGATCATTTATATTAGGGTTTTGTTAAAGACAATTCTATGGGTTGTGTATAAGCCTTCTATAAATATATAATTAATATTTAATAAACATTTAATGAACTTTAAACATTCTATAGTTAACATCACTTACCTTTTTTATAACTATTAAAAGTATATATTTATGGACCATTTGAGTTCATTGATTGTGATTTTCATAAGTTTGGAATGCTTACACACAACCCTTATTTATATTATACTCAAACTTATTGAAGATTATTCAATGATTAGAATTACACAAGTTTCAGCTATACCTTGAGTTGATCAGATCTTTGAAAGCATAAAGTCAACTTTAAAGTCAACTTTCTGGAGTTCAACAGGTGCATTTTTACCATCTTTTATTGCCATTAAATGACTAAAATCTCCTTCCAGGTAAGCTTTCAAAAACGAAACCACAGCGCCTCCAACAAATCTCCTCATGGGTTCCTTAGACTTGTCATTCCCACAAACTAAATGATCCAAATCTATCATCCCTAAAACTTTAGCTTCATCATTAAGCATATCACAATGGCCGTAGTCTTTGGCAACAAAGTAACAAGCTGGTTTACAACACTCTTTGTAAAAGTCCTCATGGTTCACCCCTTTTGGAGCACTAGCCGGGAACTTGATGAACTCGAACACGAATTGTTTTTTGACTTCACCAAGGCCCGAACCAATAACCATCACTGGCATGTTAAGATTAAACGAATGTGGCCTATAAGTGAGTACTTTCGGGAGAGTTTGTTTGAATTCTTCGATTCCATCAACCGGATCAATCCCAATTAGTGCAGAATATTTCAACTTCTGTTCCATCTCGAGTTTGTTTAGAGCAAGGGCAAAAGTGACTTTTCCTCCACGGCTGTGGCCACAAAGTCCTAGCTTTTTAAGGTTTGCATTTACTTGAGATGGAAGCAACTTTGGAAGCCCTTGAGGCAGCCAGTTGGTTATTTCTGCCACATATTCAACTTCTTTAGTCGCATCTGGTCCCGTCACTAAATACAACTGATTCATGGAATAAAAAGAAATCAGTAATATGTTAGTTTTTCAAAATGACTTTGTACTTTACCCAAAATGCAATAGCAGAGTTTGCATGAAGTATTAGAACATTATAGTTAAATTAGATGTATATTTGTGGACAATGTTATTACTAGTTTACTACCAAAGATACTACGTATATGCCTTGTGTTCAAGCAAAAATAATGTATGAGCTAAATTTATATAGCCCTTTTTTCTATAAAACTGTACACATACACCAATGTGGAACATTTAAGAGGGCAAGGTGTTATGGCGTCGGAGAATCGGAGCCGTGCCATTCCTACGTGGAGCACACAAAGGCGCCGTCAATCGTGCGTGTTGGCTTAATGGACAAAATATTAATAGATGCGTGTTATGATCGAACTCGAGGTCACGGGATTGCACACTTTACGTATGAGAATTAAAGTTTAATAATTAAATATAAAATGTTATATTTAGTTATTAATTACACAAAACGCATAACGAACGTTAAGTAATTAAATGTAATGGACTAACGGTCGTTAAGTATTAAAAGAAAATGACTAAAGTAAAAATTAGATGTCAAGAAGGATCCGGAAACCCTTTTGCGTTTGTATGGCCGGTTTTATGGATTGGGGTTTCCTAATCCTAATCTAACTTGGGCTCTAAGTTTCTACTAGTATATAAACAAGGTTAGGGGTTGATTGTTTTTCACCTTTTATACACACAATAACAACCCTAAAACTTGTTTTTCTTTTTCTTAGGCAATAACCGATCGAACTAATCCCTTTGTAGGGTCGATCGGATTTTTTTTTGTTCATCAAACAAATTGTTTTGTGTTTATTTAAACTAGCATTTACTTTAATTCGTTAATAGTACGTGTGTACAAGAATGTGGTACAAACATACTTTTGTTTGTATCTTGGATTGAATTACAAAATCGGTAAGGGGTAATTCATATAATCCTATAAACCCTAGTTAGGGTTCATCCTAATTGCTAGTTTTGTGGAATTGATTCTTGTTCGGCTAGAATCAAAAAGGTAAGCATATTTTATGATTATGTTAGTTAATTATTCATTATTCGTTCTTATAAGCTTCCGCATGTTTCTTTGACGTTTTATGTGTTTTATATATGATAGTCATGCTATATAATTCCAACAGTGCGTTACCACACCGCCCCTCCCCCCGCCGCCAATTTTGGCGTTAGTTTACTCACGCATCGCCATTTGGAAGGAAAGTAATTTTTTTAATTGATTTTTTGTGTTTTAATTGGGTATGGTGGGTTTTAAAAGAGGTTAAATGACTTGATTGATGAGCGGCTCAAGCCATGACACCTTGCCCTTTAAGAAATAAAAAATAACAAGAACAAAACACTTAACTAAGTTTATAACTGATTTATGACAGTTTGTATAATGACAATTACTATAATCTGTTAGATTTGGGTAACGAGTCAAAATGGATGCTTTTTGTTGTATGACTATTAATTGGAACAAGTTTAGAATTACAGATGTGTTTATGAATATACCAAAAGCTAGGAACACGATACTCATTTCTTGTATGGATAGTGGATTACCCAAAAGAAATTTAGATAAGAAGGAAAAAAAACCTGGGGGACGACGAGGATAAAGCCATGAGAAGCTACGTGATCGCTGAGCTGGGAATAAGATGAGTTACTCATAAGAAAACCATGAAGTAAAACAACTACAGGGTATTCTCCTGCTTCTAATGGTGAAAATATTAACAAAGGCTTTGGAGTAACTTTTTCATCTGGTTTAACACGCTGTGTTTTATGGTCTCCTTTGCCGAAAACAAATGTGTTCGAACAAACAGAAACTGGAGATGAAGACATTACTAGATTAAATGATAAAGTTGATTGAGTGCTTGTGTGGTGTTGATAGCTCTATTTATATGCGTTGGTGGTGTTTGTGTACTACATTTTGAATTTCCCTCTAACATTGCTTATGTCACTAATGACATCATTAATGATGTCACTAATGCTTATGTGGATAGCAAGATGTCCATGAGATATGTGTAACAACTTTTTTTGAAAAATTAGTTACTCCGGTACACAGATTTCATTTGATAATTGATTTAATACGCGTTTGGTTGGATGGTTTCAAGTATAGTTGTTAGGATCTTAGGATTTTATGATTTTATAATTTTATAAAGCAAAAACGATCCGGATCTTACGTAGGATCTTAAAAAGCTTAAGATCTTACAGGATCCCGATCTTAACCGTAGGATCTTAAGATCTAATCCGATTCGATCTTACGTTTCTCAAGCCGCAAACTAAAAAATCACAAAGTTATGAGTTATCTTTTAATAGAATTAAGAAAACAACATGTGATTCTTTCTAAACATTCAATATTCATAATTTAAGACAATGTTTACATAAAAACATTCATATATTTGTTTATGATACATGGTAATCCGTAGATTTGATTAATATTACAAAAACTATTAAAAAATGACGTTGTAGTAGGATCTCAGGATCACGATCCGATCTTACGATCATGATCTTGCAAAAATAAAAACGATCTTAAATAAGATCCCGATCTTAACAACCTTTTCAAGTGATAGAATAGGGTGTCACTTTCAAAAAAGTTGTTTCGACGACTGAATTTGAGTTTTCATACTTATATTGATACATTTTCTCTCATTTCACACTAGTGGGGTGGGATCTTTTAATACATGTGGGCTCTCTTTTTGTCCTCTCGCATTCAATTAAATTTTTTATTATAACTTACTATCTAAATACAATACAAATCAATATCAATTCTACAAAATAATATTTATATCTATTATAATATAATTTCTTTATATTACTTTTCATTTTAATATCAAACTTAAATCCAAGTTTTAAATCAAATTTAAATTCGATTCTAAATCCATCTACCAATCAAATGGATCCTATCATTGTTTTTTCTTTTAGTTTTTAAATTTCATATCAAAAATTAAATTTTGGGAACAATTGTGAAAAGAATTTATCATGAACCATCTACAAAAATATATAGATTTTGGTTTTGAACTTTTTTTCTTTGTTGTAGTAATTAATTATTCATAATATTCTTTTATTGTCATCTGTTTTACGATTTAAATTTATGTAACATAACATGTTCTATTTCATTGTGTTTATATGTCAAGATTTTCAGCAACCTTTTATTTACATTTACAATACCCACAAGATTGATGATGATAATTACTACATCTCTTTGTTATTAGATATTGATGCTTAAAATCGAACCGAAAAAAAAAATAAAAAATAAAAAAATAAAAAGATTTTAGAACTCTGTTATCATACTCATTTGTTCTTGTGTGACTTAATTTTTAGAATCATTATTTTATAATTGGAGGTGCATGTTTACATCATATCATATAATCTTTATTTCTTTTTTATTTTTAACCTTTGACGGGTTTCGAGGTTCATTTTGATCTTTTGTTTCATTTAATATCTTAAAAATGTTTGGTTTAGCTAAGTTAATGACAAATTAACAAATTATATTTTCTACTACTTAAAAAGATGTTGACTTGCCCATACAAAAATATGGTACATACAAGATGCTTTCGTTAATGGCCTCAAACCGCTTTATGGACTCCTTTAATCTTTTGTAATGTCATCTCAATGATTTTTCAATGGTTGATTTAGAACAATATTCTAATAAAGTCGACATGAGTTGCATTATAATTGGAACAGAGTTGATGTGTCTAGAGTTCAAGGATTACATGACTACAAGAATTATTTATACATATAATTGAATGGACAACACGGGTCAATTTGCTAATTTGTTTACTATATGTGGTAAACGAGTAACTTTGTCTCGCGTGTTCTTTTGAGGGTAAATTTCATATGACTAAATTAAACAGATTTTTTTTTATAGTAAATCCAAATCGATAGAACACACGTCACTTCATAACCCGGGTTTGTAAGTTCACCAGAGCCACTATATTTTTTTGAGTAAATTCCATGGATGGTCCCCGTGGTTTGTCCCAAGTTGCATCTATCGTCTCTAATAGTTTAAATTTGCATGGGATTGTACCTAATTGAATAACACTCATGGTCTTTTTTTAACTGGTGTTAAGTGGATTCCGTTATCATTTACACGTTAGCCCTTTTAGTTAACGACCGTTGCATCGTCTATCTTTTAATAACGACCGTTTATAATTTAAAGTCTTTCAACTTTAGTTACGTTTTTATACGTTTCATACGTTTTTATCTGTTTTCATCCGTTATTATACGTTTTCTTTTGTTTTTATCCATTTTTGTCCGTTTTTATATGTTTTCGTCTGTTCTTTTCGTTTTTGTACGTTTTCATACATTTTATCCGTCTTATACTTTTTTTTATCCATTTTATGCGTTTTTACCAATTTTCTATGTTTTTTTTACATTCTCATACGTTTTTGTCCGTTTTTCTTACATTTTCATAGGTTTTTATACCCTTTCATACATTTATATCCGTTTTTATACGTTTTCATACATTTTTATCCATTTTCATACGTTTTTATCCGTTTTCGTCCGTTTTATACGTTTTCGCAGGTTTTCTAACGTTTTCTTACACCTTTGTCCGTTTTTATACGTATTCGTCGGTTTTTATACGCTTTTCTTACGTTTTCACACGTTTTTATACATTTTCACACATTTTTTTTCCAGTTTTATATGTTTTTCTAACGTTTTCATACATTTTTATCCGTTTTTATACGTATAAAAGTGGATAAAAATGTATGAAAACGTAAGATAAACGTATAAGAATGGACAAAAACATATGAAAATGTATAAAATGTAAGAAAATGGGTGAAAACTTGTAAAAACGGGCGAAAACATATAAACACGTATAAAAACGGATAAAATGTCACACCCCCAAAATGGGTTGCAGCGAAATGGTAATCGGGGCGTGACTTTCATGGCACAAATTTGCAGTTATGTCGAACGACCCTGACTCCATGAAATGCAATCAAGCAAGCTAGATACCTGAGAAATACATGTTAAAAGGTCAACATAATGTTGGTGAGTTCATAGGTTTAACTTAATGTAAAATCTGGTACGAAACATAAGATTTCAGTAGTGTAAAAATAAATACAATTGCACTAAGCTCATGACCCCGACGCTTAACGTATTTGGTATGCAAATGTGCATAAAGGCCCCCCAGCCAAGTGTTTGCCAGACACTTAATGTAATCCTCAAATTGTATGCGTTTGTTTGACCAGTTGGAGGAACCCAACCCGAACGGGGGTGTCAACCCAATAGATCTATCCACAATATTCGCGCTTTCTGGTAATTAACGGTTCATGATATCATGTAGGGGACTTAAGTGGCAATGTGGTAACTTAGGCAATGCATCAGTTTTGTACTTATGTCCGCATAAAAACAAGCATGTATTCTCACCCCATGCATTTGTAAAATATTATAAACAAGTAAAACGGGGCTATGAAACTCACCTCAGTAAAGCAATCTTGAACAGAGTACGGTCAAACAGTATGATGGTATGGCACCGACACGTAACCTATATTACGTGGCAAGTCTTAGTTCATAATTCCAGCTTAAGACTCGATGAAGTTTACTTATGTATAAAAGCCTTTTTGTATTGTTGTTGCTTGTGTGGCAATACTTAGATTAAATGACTTAGCGAACAATGGCTCATGGCAGTGCGTAAATATATACATATAGGATAGTGAAATATCAAGTCGAATAAGTCGTAGGTTCGTCGATAACCAGAAGACATTGTATGGAAAATATTTCATTTAAATAGTAATGTGTTGGAGTTATAGAATGTCGTTTTAAAATATGTGTGCTTATGTATAACCAATGTTAGTTAATAAGAAAGGTTTATTTTTTTCGAGTATTGGCTTTTGATAAAATGGTTGTAAAAGAATGTTTGTACTTATAAGGGATAATATAAAGTTTTTAGGAAAAAAATCAGACATGAACCGTCTATACGTTTTAGATATATGTTTTTGGACAAAATAATAAGGCTTTATTATTGAAAATATTTCCCTTTAGTTGGCATATAGTATTTATGTAGTTGAATATTTGAAAGTTGAGTTTTTGTTTATAGTTATAATTAGTAATTTGATTATAAGGTTGTCGTTTTAGAAACAGTAGTGTATATATACGAAAATGTGTAATATTAATGATAAAATTCTTGAAAGTAGTTTAGCTTTTATTAGTTTTGATTTTATAAAATAGGTTAAGTTGAATATGCACTAGTTGTAATGGTGACGACGTGGTTTCAAAATAATGAATTTCGTAGTCGAAGTGAAGCAAATAAACGTGTGGTAGTTGTCGGACGAGGCATATAACTTGACGATTGATACGATAGGTAAACGAGATGACGTTTCGGTGGAGTAATACTTGAGATGATTTGAACCCGACGTATCTTTTACAGAACGATTTATGGACATGCCCTTCGTGTAACAAAAGTGGGCTGCGGTCCAAAGAGGTGGTATTGAATGGGCTGCCAAAAGGAGATGGGCAGTGGCCCATCTTTAAACTACCAACCGGACCCTCATTCGTGAGGTGGACTCTGGCCCAAAATGTATATACCAAGCGCACCCTAATGGAAAAGAAGGCAAAACCTATCTCAAAATTTTGGACTCTCAAAAGACATGATACTAAAGGCATTCTTAACGAATAAGGCAGAATCATGTTTCAATACTTTGAAATTTAGAACTAGGGACATGGCACATTGAATTTGACACTCAAGGGAACCAAAAGACATTTTACCCAAACCATGCATTTTTGACATTCAAGAGTAGCAAAAGGCAGGAGGTACGAATTGGACAACACGAGTGTCTTGAAAACGGGGTGAGTAACCTATGAGTCGAAGACTCTCGTCAAGGCCAAACGAAGGTATCTGGTACTCGCGACATGACTCACTATTATGACTCTATGGGGTCGTTGAACCCGTGAAAGGGTTGTGGTCTAACAGCCCCTCGGCTTGTCCATACCACGACCCAATTCACTGTTGGAATTATATAACATGACATTCAAATAAATAACTACAAAACATCAAAGTATTCAAGCGGAAGCATATAGGATTTATTAATGAACAATTAATCAACATAAAAGAATATGCGTACCTTTTCTTGATTCTAGCCGAACAAGAATCAAATCCACAAACTAGCAATTAGGATGAACCATAATTAGGGTTTATAGGATTATAAGAATTACCCCTTACCGTTTTGTAATTCAATCCAAGATAATAACAAAAGTATGTTATTACTATGTTCTTGTACACACGTACTAAACCGAATTAAAGTAATGCTAGTTTTATCAAACAAAATAACTTGGTTCGTGGAAAAGTAATGGATCGACATCCAAAGGTGATGGACGATCGGTTTGGAGAAGAAAAACACACACAAAACAATTTTAGGGTTTAGCTAATGAGCACAAGAGATGGAAAAATAAAACCCCTAGCCTTGTTTATATACCCAACTAAACTTGGTGAACAAGTTGGTTTTTCTTTCCTTGTTTTGATCCTTGGCCGATCGGTTTAAGAGTCCCTAAAGGGATTCCGGAACCTTCCCAACTTTTGCAATTTAATCCTTTTCCATAAACATTTAACGACCGTTAATCCATTACATTAATTACTTAACGTCCGTTAGTTATTTCGTTTAATAAATAAATAAATAAATACAACATTTATATTTAATTATTTAACTTTAAATTCTCATACGTAAAGTGTGCAATCCCATAGTCTCGAGTTCGATCCTAACTCACGTCTATTAATTTATTGTCCATAAAACCAACAGCTCCCACTTGGACATATCTTAATAGAGTGATCACATTCAGTTAGCGTCTAGCAACACTTCGATGCCTCTAGTACAACTCGAGCAAGGCTCCTGGAAAACCTTTTAATGATTTCTCATTATTATTATCCTTTTGTTTCTAATACCATGTTAAATAAAGATATGGAATTAAGTCATTCTTTATTCAACCATTATGTTTCTCGTTGTTAGTGATTGAGCAAGATTACCAAATCTTCTGAACATATTCAGGGGAGAACTTTGGGCGTGGCCACGCAAACATCTTGTCAACCCTACGAGGGGCCCAGCAGTATTAAACTCCAAAATAAATTTGAAGGAACAAATTCTATCTTGACTACGAGAATAACCCACGAACTTTGCAACACTTCAGGAAACAACCCTTATGACTACCAGTTACGTATAGCGTTAAGTTGTTCCACAGAAGTGCACTACATTCATGACACTTATCTGGTATCTCAAGTCTGAGGATAACTATTCATAATTTCCTCATAACAATATCCACAAAGTAAATTATGTAGTTGGGATAAGTCCTATATTCAATTCATTAAATATCATCTGAAATTGGTATGCATTCTCATCAATATACTTTGAAGTATATTCTACCATATCTCTCAGATTTGTCTTAATTTAATGATACTCCCATATCATTAATTGACAACGGACGATTTAGAATAAATAAATTTATTCACGGATTAAACATGCAAATATAGGATACAATATATTATAAAATCAAACATACCAAGTATTTGATTTATTATAACAATTGTTTAACATCCCTTATCCAAATACTAAATAGATCAATGCATGAAAATTCCAGTTTGATGAATTATGCCTCAAGTAATGACAATCATACTTGTTGACAAGGCATAAATCAACCAACTTGATCTATCATAATTTTGAGAATACTTATTTCAAGAATTCAATTAGTGAAGTCCTTGTATGTGTGCATTCACCAATCCACATAATAATTCATAAATTGTGTGACATCCTCTATCACCAATTTATGACAATTAAACTTCCAAACAATTTTAAGTTTAAAGTATTCTTATTCTTTTAATGTATAATGCAACTGCGCTCTTAGTAGCATAACTAGTTCACATGGCCATTAACAAGGTTGAAATCCTACCATGACTAGTATTGAGTGTCATCTCAATTAAACCAGCATCATTGTATACAAACAACAATGTGCTCATTAAAACTCCGTAAACTTTAATATCTTATTGTGTAATGTTTGATGCTTTCCTAACTTTCAAGTTTAAAGCTGATGACAATTTTCACAACATTTGACATATTGTTCATCCATAGAATCTAGGAGCAATTCCAGGCTGAGGATGTAATTCTTTCAGAATATTCATTACACAAGTTATCTAATAACTTTTAGTTAGATATCAATGTTGTCAAATCACTTCTTATTCAAGAATGATACAACAATTTTAATACACAACATGATGTACATGATGAATCAACAGGTCAACCTTAGAATTCATTCACGTTCTATCTTGTCAAAAGATATTTATCAATTTCCCAAATGATATATCATGTTTTATTAGAATCATTTATTTTACTGCACATGTTTATTAACAATAAACATATATTTCAAGGTTGTATGTTTTAATTCTTAAATCTTACAAGTGAAGTTTCATTCCAATCTAAGACTTAACATTTAGCTTACAAGGAATGTTACTTACTATATGTTATACAACATATAAGATTTAAGAAACTTAACATAATACTCCCACTAGCTTTCAGGAATACTTAAAATTTATCTTATTTTAATTATAAATCGAAAATGGAATTTAATAATTAAATATAAGAATAATTTCATAGATGCATGCATTTATCCATTCATGAATTATTACACTTCGTACACTTCCAAAGATTATATGAATTCAAAAAACCTTTCAATTACTTACCGTCCTCGCTCAAGTAATTTCTCAAGAAAGAGTTTTGATATTCCATTGTCATATTTCATATTAATGAAAACAAGTATGACAATTATCATCTTTATATATTTAATGTGTCTAGAAAAGAATATTCAATCATAATTAATTGCTTAAGTGTGATGATAACGCTACACGCGTCGTTCGGGGTCAAGGAAACTTCCTTTTCTTCGAGCAAGTTTTATAACACCCTAGGCAGTGAACCTAATCGTTGTAGTGTAGTAATTAGGGTAAGCCACGGGTATTGATATCGTTCTCTAGGGGAATAGGAATGCTAGTAAGAAGTTACTACGCTAAGGTTAAGGTTGAGGAAGATTATTTTTTGTATTTTTATGTTTTATGAAATGGAAAGGTACGAATCTCGGGTATTGGATTTGGGGGGGGGTTGGTATTTCTACCGATTACTCTACTATTATCTAATTATCTAAACTAAGGTTGTGGGAGTCTATGTCTAATTAATGTGTGCTCGTATGATAGTTTAAAGATGTGTTTACTTAGGTTGTACTACTCCTTAATTATCTCCTATTGATGGTTGAGTTGTCACGTCCTTATTCTTAGTTGCGTTGTGTGTCTAAAGTTGTAGGGTATGCGTTTCTCCCTAACTCTTTGAACTTACCAAAGGGTCTCGTCTACAAAACCCACTAGGGATGATAAACTCTTACTCTAAGGCACTCTTTGGATAATTTAGCCTACAACTACTCAGGTAATCATATTCTAAGGTTCACAAAGATGAATCAAGAATTAAGTACACAACGAATGACCTATTGCATTACTAGATCATTGATCAACTAAGATAAGAAACAACCAATCAATATTCAATAATTAAGTTTCATACTTCCTAAGCAAACACACAAATAAATTAGCCGGACATGGAGAACATGCAAGCATACACACAAATAATCAAAGACATAATTGAATTGATGAAGTAAATACTTATCTTGATGTAAGATAGGGTTTAAAACCCTAAAATACTGTACAAGACACCTTAGGTTCGGTTTTAGTTTTTCACTCCAAAAGACTCTCTCTAAAATTGAAAAATTCGGATTCTATATATAAGATTACATATGCGACGCGTCACCTTATGTTTCGTGACGCCGTCGTGTCGCCGTCATTAGGGTTTCGTCTTGGCCACGTTAACCTTGCGACGGCGTCACCTTATGTCCGTGACGCCGTCCTCTTCAGCTTCTGACGTCGTCTGGGTTGCATCTAGGCCGTCTGAGTAGCAACGGCCTACTCTTTTAAAGCCCGACGTCGTCACTTGAAAATAGGGTATTTGGCTACTGTATCGTCACAAAAAAATCCTCCGACGGCGTCGCAACTAACACCTGACGCCGTCGCCTTCTGTTTTCAGCAGCTTTGAGTGTCTCGATTCTGACTTTGGCCATTTTCTTCATATATTCGCGCCTTTTCGTCCAAATAAGTGCCATTCCAGCATTTTGCCTTCAAGAGACCTAAAAAGTGAAAAGGAACGATATTAAGCAATAACGGATACAAAAGTGATCAAATAAGGACTTAAACGACCCCTCAAAATGGTACCTTTTAAAACCTTATCAAATATCCCTACACTTGTTATTTGCTTGTCCTCAAGCAAATGTGCTTTTAGCCAATTAATTTATAAGTTAGGGGTCATGAAGCATTAATTCAAAACGGTCCACAACACATATAAGCCCCGCAAAAGTCATAACAAGCACGGAAATTACATACTAGCACCTCACATGAGGTGTTTGGATACTCACATCTCTCTCGGGTGTATATGAAATATAACAAATTAGAAATGGAAGATAAACACTCATTAACCGGTCCTAGTACATAGATTACCATAGGCTTGAGAATAGATCAAACCTCCATCGCTTTGGCGTAAGCACCTAGGAAAGACTATCAAAGAGGTCTTTTAAAGGGTTGTAACGTTAGGCTTACGGTAGGGAAACAAGGGTTTGGTGGGATAGGCTATTTAGTGGTGGCAAGTCAAAAATCTCTATGTTAAATGCATACGAAGAATGGCGTTGCTAAGCCAAGACTCGACACTCTAAAACTCTAGGCAACGGAAATAAACAAACATAAATTTAAAGGATAGATGTAGGATGGTAGCCCGTATGTTGTTTTTTTTTTTTTTTTTTTTTTTTTTTTTTTTTTTTTTACACTCTATTTTTTTCTTTTTCTCTTTTTCTATTTTTTTTTTCGATTTTTTTTTTTTTTTTTTTTTTTCATACACTTTTACTCTACCATCCTCTATGGTAACATCAAAATGACAGGGATTTATAAGCACATCCCTACACTTAAGTTTTTATTACTCTAACACTAATTTGACCCGAATTGAAAAGATCAAAACACTTGGGGTATATCATTATGCAAACAAAGGGAATTTGAATTTAACGTTCCCTTCCCGTCATTTCATAAACTTTAACTTTTCCCATGAATCCCAATCATCCCAAAACTGTATACAAGGGATATGACTCGACTTAGCAACTCATGCAAGCAACCAGATAATTGAACTAAGGGTTTAGGGTGATAACAAACATTTGCACTAAAAGTGAGTGCATAAGGGGTAGGCTAAGGCGATTTGGGTGTATATTTGGGGGTGGGGTGTAAACAATGCTCTTCATTGATATTCCGGAAAACCGAAACATCACGAGAACCGCGAAAAAGATAGGCTCTGAGGGGTTAACTAGGGGTATCGTGTACTAAAGATGAGTACAACGCAAAGGGTGTGGGGGAATTACTCAACCGATGTGGAAGAAGTAATTATATTACGGGTATCAAACAAGGGTTATCCTAATGCCTCTTATCATTTAGTTATTCCTAACTACACAAGTGTAGTCTCACTTGCGATCTCGGGATGCATCACAAAACAAGTTCTAGAATCTAATATACTACCGGTTCACACTCTAAGCATTGAAGATGAATGCTTTAATTCCTACTAATCTAAGGGCGATCCTCACATTTTGGGTGGAATTTGGGTGGTAAAGGGTTTTGTGCTAGTCATATAACTTCCTATCCATGAGACGCTTTTGTTAAGACTAATGGCCCACTCCTATATGTCATGAAAAATTTTAAATTTGGTGCGAAAATTACCCTAACCGACATTTTCTCATGGTTTATTACAAAAGTGCAATTGGACAAAGCAAATAATCAAGGATAAGCATAGTTTCAAAGTTCCCGTTTTATTTTCCCTCCCTACACTTAAACTGAACATTGTCCCCAATGTTCCCCGAAAGTATCAAAGTTATGATAAAAGAAGGTAATTAAAAACGAAAGAAACTAGTACTCCCCTGATTAGCTCGGTAGGATCCGTGTAAAGTGGTGGTTAAATCCTTTTCAAGAAGAATTATTGCGTGAAAAGCTCCTTCCAATCTTATGTAACTTCTTCTTGACAAACTAAACCTGCACACTTGAAGAAAACAAACGAAACCTTCGCGTAAAATCGGCGGTAATAATATATATAAGACTCGATTTAAACTAGGATATAATGCTTGTGGAATGGATGTTTACAGAATTTCTAAGAAAATTAAGACCTGGAAAATTCTAAAAATTTATAAGCAGCTCAGAAAACGAGAAAAAGTAGTAAGCAGTTTCTACTCCTCCTGACGTCGTCAGGTTGTGATCCTGACGCCGTCAGGTTATCCTGACAGAAACTGGTCTGCGATTTTCTGAAAAAAAAAATTCTGAAAAATTTATATCTTTAGAATCTGGAAAAATTCCTGCAAAACATCCATTATGACTCGATACAAGCATTTGACTCTAACAAACACACATATATATCTTTTAAATAATTGTAATTCTCATGTTCACGTTTCTTTTGAAAATGTATGTAATCCTCCCTACACTTATCCCTTATGTAAAATACCTTTATATGTAATTAAGACGAGGTTAAAGACAAAATAAAGCATTTTTACACATTCAAACATGAGAATAAACCATTAATAAAAGATATACGACACACAAATGAAAATGAAAAACAAATACACATGGGTTGCCTCCCAAGAAGCGCTTGTTTTTTTTCGAGTCACGAGCCTGACTCTACCCTTAGTTAACAGATAAAGGGGAAGTTTTTCCTACACTTAAGTTTAAGTGCGGGTGATAGTAGCAATACACACCCTTAGGGTGGAAATTTGCTACGTGGGGAGAGGGTGATGGGTGATTTATATGCTCAAAGGAGTGTGCTCCATTCATTATAACCTTACCTAAGTCTATTGGTGTAGCGGGTGAATCAAATCTCCCTCCTAAAAATGGATCATCTTCTATCAACTTCAAAAGATTCTTAGTTAAGGATCCATCTTGACCTAATAAACCAGGTTTAAACCCATAGTGTTTCTTGTTATCAACCATGAATGGGTGATATAAGTGTGTAAAGTCATGGGTTACTCCTATATTAGCTTCCACTCTACATGGCCTAGAATCTACCACCTTTATCAAGCAACTACCCGGACTATCTATTTTAATGGGTGGATTGGGGCCTAATTCAATTCCAAGATTCACATCTAAAGACGGAACATTGGGTAAGTTTTTTGGTTGAGGCTCCGGTTCATCAAAATTAGGAACTTCCCTAGGACTAAGAGAGAGGTCATGACAACAAGCATCTAAACCTACATTCTCTAGTGGCGTTTGGTCCAAAGGTTCTCTATCAATCGGGGCTCCTATAGTCTCTTCTACTTCTTCCGGGTAAGTTATAGGTGATGTGTGTTCCTCAAGTGATGGTAGGGCTTGTGGGCTTGGAGTTTCCACCTTTTTCTCCATTATATCTAGATCTCCTACATGTTTGAAATCTATCCCACACATGAAACTAGGTATTTTAGCTTCAACCATCTCACAATCTTGTTTGGGTTTAGGTTTCATGTTCTTAAAAACTAAATCTTTTTGATCATGATGCCTAAGGTTAGATAAATCCTTCTTATCTATTTCCTCAAGTTGTAACAACTGAAGGTTTATGCATAGGAGGCTTTTCTGAAAAATTCTAAAGATGGTGTCACTAAAAGGAGTTGATCTTGACAACGATCGTTGAATAGAAGCCACACAAACACAAAATACATCAAATCCATCCAATCTTACACCCTTATTCTTTTGGATATCTCTAAGTTCACTCACAAATTCATTAGAACAATAAAAACCAAACCAACTTGCGAAATTCAATTGTTCCTCATTTGTTAATGATTCAAATGCTACTTCACTTGCCATAGTGACAAATGAAAATGGTTTTACGAACACAAACACAAAGAAGGGGGATAGACTACAAGGAAGCTAATAAAAAAGAAAAAATCTCACTTGATAGGAATCTTGTGAGTAGACCTAAACGAGATATAAATCAAGCCTAAACAATAACTATTCCCCGGCAGCGGCGCCAAAAACTTGATAACGCTACACGCGTCGTTCGGGGTCAAGAAAACTTCCTTTTCTTCGAGCAAGTTTTATAACACCCTAGGCAGTGAACCTAATCGTTGTAGTGTAGTAATTAGGGTAAGCCACGGGTATTGATATCGTTCTCTAGGGGAATAGGAATGCTAGTAAGAAGTTACTACACTAAGGTTAAGGTTGAGGAAGATTATTTTTTATATTTTTATGTTTTATGAAATGGAAAGGTACGAATCTCGGGTATTGGATTTGGGGGGGTTGGTATTTCTACCGATTACTCTACTATTATCTAATTATCTAAACTAAGGTTGTGGGAGTCTATGTCTAATTAATGTGTGCTCGTATGATAGTTTAAAGATGTGTTTACTTAGGTTGTACTACTCCTTAATTATCTCCTATTGATGGTTGAGTTGTCACGTCCTTATTCTTAGTTGCGTTGTGTGTCTAAAGTTGTAGGGTATGCGTTTCTCCCTAACTCTTTGAACTTACCAAAGGGTCTCGTCTACAAAACCCACTAGGGATGATAAACTCTTACTCTAAGGCACTCTTTGGATAATTTAGCCTACAACTACTCAGGTAATCATATTCTAAGGTTCACAAAGATGAATCAAGCATTAAGTACACAACGAATGACCTATCGCATTACTAGATCATTGATCAACTAAGATAAGAAACAACCAATCAATATTCAATAATTAAGTTTCATACTTCCTAAGCAAACACACAAATAAATTAGCCGGACATGGAGAACATGCAAGCATACACACAAATAATCAAAGACATAATTGAATTGATGAAGTAAATACTTATCTTGATGTAAGATAGGGTTTAAAACCCTAAAATACTGTACAAGACACCTTAGGTTCGGTTTTAGGTTTTCACTCCAAAAGACTCTCTCTAAAACTGAAAAATTCGGATTCTATATATAAGATTACATATGCAACGGCGTCACCTTATGTTTCGTGACGCCGTCGTGTCGCCGTCATTAGGGTTTCGTCTTGGCCACGTTAACCTTGCGACGGCGTCACCTTATGTCCGTAACGCCGTCCTCTTCAGCTTCTGACGTCGTCTGGGTTGCATCTAGGCCGTCTGAGTAGCAACGACCTACTCTTTTAAAGCCCGACGTCGTCACTTGAAAATAGGGTATTTGGCTACTGTATCGTCACAAAAAAATCCTCCGACGGCGTCGCAACTAACACCTGACGCCGTCGCCTTCTGTTTTCAGCAGCTTTGAGTGTCTCGATTCTGACTTTGGCCATTTTCTTCATATATTCGCGCCTTTTCGTCCAAATAAGTGCCATTCCAGCATTTTGCCTTCAAGAGACCTAAAAAGTGAAAAGGAACGATATTAAGCAATAACGGATACAAAAGTGATCAAATAAGGACTTAAACGACCCCTCAAACTGGTACCTTTTAAAACCTTATCATGTGATCAATAATCTTGTCATGAAACATGCATTAAATATGTGTACAATATTGTCCATATGATTTCTACATAGAAATTCAAACCACTAGAGTTTTTCATCTCTTTGGAGAAACTCATTTCCATTCTCTAGTCTAACTATTAAGATAAACCAAATTTCCAAAATTGATTATCTTTATGGACAGCATCTTTAACATTCATAGTATGAGTAATTTACCCAATTCAATATTTGGTAATATATCATAATGATTATCAGGTTTACTATAATCCTGTAACTCATATTTCTCAGCATATAAGTCAAATATCTGAGATATCTTTGCAGATCTATGAATGAAAATTCCATCATCATGAGGTCTATCAATTACATGTCTAACCTCATCATGATATTTACTAGTGTGTTTTAGAAGATTATGTATCTTGTAATTTTATCTTTCAAGATAAAAAAACTCCCACTTGCCTTTTGTAATATATAGACTATCTATATATACTTTAGCAATTTAGAGCAAAACTACATTGTTCTCTTTTTGGGACATTACAAATACACATTGATAATTCCTGACTTTACTTTGTTAATAACCTATTCATAAGTAGTTTAACAAATTCAGAATCTTCAATTTTAAAACTTAATGTGATTCATCACATTCCATAATGAAATGGTGTTTTATTAATCTTCTAGGTTGGAGTCATATTGAGTATATTCAATCCATACTCAATTTTCTAACCTTGTTACTTTTTAAGAAAGAAGTTATGGTTATCATGAATCAAACAAATCAAATAGAGTTTGATTCTCCTAACTGAACATACCATCAACTTGTGGTATTCATTAGAATTAATATTGTAAGACAATCTAACAATATATAAGATAAACATATTCCTTTTGGCTTACCTATTTACCAACTAAGTCAACTTAATGGTATAATAGACTTTTCAAGCCAATTGCATGCTTTATAACACAAGTACTTTTTGACAAAGTCACTTCATATCTATGTCTCATCAAGGAACATAAACTGTTATAATCCCATTATACGTTATAAATCATTGATCACCTCAATGACTTCTTGTATATGTCTTTATTAAAAAACATAACAAGTTAACGTCTTACTTTATTATAAGTCTTAAAAGACTTTATGTTTATGTCTTTACAATGAATCATAAACATGTTTAACTAAAGTAATTATGAACACAACTCTTGGTTTCAATAGTAATTTCAAGTTAATTTATTTTTACTTCATAATAATGTAGGACTACATTATTTTTCATTTATGTCATTCCAAAATACATAAATAAACAAATTGAAGTAGGATTAGATTACTTTATTTAATTTTATGTCATTCTAATAATACATAAATATTTAATTTGAAGTAGTCTTATATATCATTTTGACACATGTTCTAAATACTTGTCTAATTTAGAAACTGCAAATATGTTCATGCACGGTCTGACTTCACATAGAGATTTACTTTGTTGTTGCAATCTCGCCAAGTTCTCACATGACGTAAATTTCAACACCAAGTGTTTCTTGAATAGATATGTTCAAGTTATATTAGAACATTAGTCTCTTTCCTTGCAGTCAAGAGAATCCATTAAATCATATACTTATATGTTGTACCTTGCACACAATATAGATTTCTCCCACTTGTGCATGGAACAACATCATGTAGCAGATAAACAACACGACATATGTTTGTTTATGTGACTAATATGATTGTGTCATTGATATTAGCATAACTAGTAGATGTAGAACCACTTCATTGTCTAATAAGGAAACGTACATGACTATCCTTGATAACATAAGTGTCTACAAGTGGAAAGTAATTATCTTAAGACATTCTAGAGATAATCTGGGTTACTACCAAGATGACAAAGCTTGTAACTCCCACTGAATAAGAGATCATTACATTAATTCCTTATTCAGTAATAAGAACACAACACTCTCATTGGATTTGACAACATTGTAAGTGTTTCATTAACCAGTGAAAGAAAATAGTGTATTATTTACTTCCTACACCTTTGAGAAAGTCCATACATAACAATTACAAATGTACTTACAAGAATGTATTCTACTATGTAGATGATGAATTTATCCATCAATGCTATTAACTTGAAAAATTGGGCATGCAATTTCTTTCTTAATAGTTCTACTATTCCAACAATTGTAAGTAGTACTTTTAAATGGTCAAAGCACAACAACTAGATAAAATATGCTAGTTTGTCTTTTACCAATTATACAGTAATTAGTCCAGCTTCTAATTTAATAACTCATAAAATATGCAATTTTCTTAACTATTAAAATTTGCTTACGAGTTACGTATTTAGAATTTAGACAATTCTAATTGTCCTATCATACCTTTCTTCATTCATGAAAAGGAATAGGATTTAATCTCACTCTTTCTTATGAAAAGAGGACTAGGTTTATTCTTTTAGCAAAGTTGACTCTACCAAAAACCCTTACAGGTGTAGATCAATTTACCAATATAGGAATAACCTACGTTTACGGTTTAATGTTGCATTAATACATTTAAAGAATTTTCAAAATTCAATTTTAGTATTTTCGATAATTAAACTTTTCAAGAAAATAAAATACCCAAGGTAATATTCATATAACCATAGAATTTTCTCGAAAACTAGGATCCAAATTATCATAGGTTCATTACATCAGTTGATCTGCTAGCAACGAACGCATATAATAAGGTAATCTGTCGAACATTAATTGGCAAACAATTTCCAACTCCTAGATCATTATGGGATTTATATTTTCCAACGCTATTGCAAATATAAACATGTTTCATCCCATCTTATGCCATTGAGTCCAAGTCTCACTTGCTACTCAACTTAAGTGTCTAACTTAAAGAACTGCAAATATGTCCATTTAAGGTCTCACTTTACATAGAGATTTACCTCTCCATCACAATCTAGCCAAGTACTCTCATGACATAAATTACAACTTCAAGTGTTCCTTTTAATTAGATGGCATATAATTTAATTTAAAAGGGTACTAGTTTTGATTTTATGTGGTCAAATCAAATATGTACAAAGATGTCATGCATTTATCTTGTAGCATAATTTTAATAAAAAACTTTTTATTACCAATTCATAAAGATCAAATTATCAAAGTTTTGATTGAGGTATTGGGTTCACCAATCAAGGAATTTAGTGTTAATTATCATCCATTATACCGTACTTTTGCATAAGTGTAAACACTTAGTGTTTCGGATAATTACCACCGAAGTGGCGCATGGAATTAAAACTAATTCGCCCTTAAGATGAGCTTGTACTTTTATGGCTTACTAAGTAGCTCCATTCGAACTTACAGAGGGCAGAGGACCAGGTAAGCGCAAAAGCATAACCTTAGACATCCTTTCAGTGTGACTGTGCGCACTTCTTAAATAACCCCTTTATAGTTCATTCTAATGGGTGAGCCGTTCAGTCATTGTACCAAAGTCACCAATCAATTAAACTATTGAAAACTTAACTCTTCCAAAACAAATCAAATTTCGCCATTGTTTAGTCCGTATTATTTTTCTATTCAAAATTACCCTTTGCTTAAAACTGTCGCACATAATAAACAAACAAGTAATACCAATAAAAAATAAACTACTAAAAAACAATGCGCACATAATAAACAATTTATACGTGTAAACAAGTAGCCACATGCAACTTATTCGATAAAACCCTATTAACAATCAATATCTAGGTTAAATTAATGTATATATTAATTAGGGCTTTCACTCTCTCAATTGAGAGTGAGCCACATACATCGAAGAATCGATTGCGTAAACCCATAATTAATAATATACCAAATTGCACATAATTGATTCATTAATATATGTAATTGGAGTCTTCCCCAATTCAAGATTTATCGTAAATAAATATATCTTAACAATTAAACAATATCAAAGTAACTTATCCATGACAAATATGCATATATTATCATGGATATATCATAACAATTATACAAATAGTCACAAGATCGCATATAAAAAATTCCATGGCACATAACAAATTATTCATGAATTAATCACGTAATTAATATATTAATTCTAGGTTTTAATAAGGTTAGCAAACAATTTTCAAAACCCTAAAAAATTTATGTATGTGTCGACATAAAAAAAATAGGGGTACGCCCCAATTCATAAAAAAAATCGACCAAACACTAATAAACATAAACCCTAGATTAACATATCAAACAACATACAATTATTTGTTTTATTACGCGTTTATGTAATTAATTACTCATTAGAAACCAATGACTCGTGATGCCACTGTTGGAATTATATAACATGACATTCAAATAAATAACTACAAAACATCAAAGTATTCAAGCGGAAGCATATAGGATTTATTAATGAACAATTAATCAACATAAAAGAATATGCGTACCTTTTCTTGATTCTAGCCGAACAAGAATCAAATCCACAAACTAGCAATTAGGATGAACCATAATTAGGGTTTATAGGATTATAAGAATTACCCCTTACCGTTTTGTAATTCAATCCAAGATAATAACAAAAGTATGTTATTACTATGTTCTTGTACACACGTACTAAACCGAATTAAAGTAAGGGAAAATTCTAAGAATGCACTTTTCGCTCAAGGTGTCATCACTTTTTAAGAAAAAAGTTTTGGTATTTCCAAAATAAACTTTGAGACTTGCGACTTTTCTACTTTTCATATAAGCTTGACAAGTGTCCTTCGAAGTTTGTGTACCCAATCATTTTTTCTGACTTTTACAGCTATGATTTTCTAGCGACCGAATCTAAGCGACCGTTTTTAGAATCTAGCGAAATTTGGTTTTGTCCTTTAGTTAAAAAAAGTCAAAGATACAAAAATATTTTTTTATACATTTAGTTCTTTCCCGAGGTTGAGCGACTTAAGCGTAAAAACATAAGCGAATATTTTGTGTACATTAACAGTACCTAAAGTACTGTTTCAAAAGTACTTTTACAACTTTTTTTTAAAATTTTTACCCTGTTTTCAAATTTTTAACCCAAATACAAACACACACAACCAACACTACTACCAGAAAAAACACAATTGAAAATTGTGAAATCCTAAATCAATCCCTAATTATTCAGTAAATTAAACTCAAAAATGGCTGACATTCCCAAATATTTTGATGCTAAGGTAACTGTTCGTTCCAAGGTACACTTGTTTTCGGAAATTAAGTCTAAATTGTCAAGGAATCCAGATCGAATGAGGCTGTTCAGAGCAACTGTTTTTGGGCCATGGTTAGATATTCCTGACCTAGGTAAAGGCAATCATATTGTTAATTTCGTTTTACAACACCAGGTAATTATCGACAAACTTCTTGATTCTTGTCCTCCCATTTTATACAAAATTGGGAACAATGTATTGAAATTCGGTCGGGAACAGTTTCTATTGATGACTGGATTTCGTTTTGGTCGTTTGCCTCCCCATGTACAAATTGATCGAAGTCCTTTTGCTTTGCGTGTCTTTCCTGAAAAACAATTAATAAGAAAGGTAACTGTAAAAGGCAATGAGCTTTTAGATTTGTTTGGGAATGACACGGAATTTTCAAAGTTATCAGCTGAGGATGCTGTAAGGGTATGTCTGTTGCTAGTCGCTGAGATCGTGTTCATAGGTCGTGGACCTTGGTACATTGTTGACAGTCATTTGTTGCAATTAGTTGAGGATTTTGGGGCATGGAATGCATATCCTTGGGGAGAGTTCTTGTGGACCCGTTTTTACAAAAATTTAGCCAATTTGGTACCCCCGGCATTACAATGCTCACTGCAAAGAGAAATTGCAAGAAAACCCTTCTACAATTGCAACATATAATATTTCTGGCTTTTTCTTGGCTTTTAAGGTTAGATGTGTATACATTTATGAACATATCAGTTTTTGTTTACTAGCAGTTCATACAATGCATTTATAATTTTCGTTTATTTTAGATATGGATTCTTGAGAGTTATCCCACTAGCAGTTCATGGTGGAACAAAGACCCGTCAAAGATACCACGTTGTTTTTGTTGGTCAAAGGGTAAAACATTTGCCAAATGCCATTATGCCCAACTTTTTGGTCCTGTAAGCATTTCCATTTGTTTGTATTTGTCAAATAAGTTAGGACTTCGTTATATTTGTTTTTAACTTTATAATTGTTTGTTTACTAGGGTTCTAATCCAGTCTTGGATCTTCTTCCAACAAATGCGGAAATGTTACAACCATTTTTTGCAGCAAGTAATGCATATTTGAGCCAGTTGGCTAGTCTACCTGCTGATGATCCCACTAATGAGGTAAGTTGGCCTGTTTGTGCAAACCATGGTTGTATTCACGTTGACAATTGACCATTGCACATTCTGTTTCGATCTTGCTTTGTAGGTGCACAAGGGGGTGGTGATAACTGATACAGATGTGGCGTTAGGTGATGAAGATGTGGCTATAGTCAATAATGATGTGGCAGTAACTGATAAAGGTCAAAGTTCCAATCAGCTTGACGATATTAACAATAGACTTGCCGCTGTAGAGGAAGCTCTAAAGATACAACCCCGAGCCAATAAAGATACAACCCCGACCAAGCTAGACATTAATGTGGGAGTCCTTGATGAAATTGAAAATAGACTTGCCGTTGTTGAGGAAGTTCTAAAGATACAACGTCCAAAGGTGAACATGGTAATGTATATTACAACTTATATTACAACTTCTTTTAAAAACTTGTTGGAGTTGACCTGATAATGTATACTTTGGGGGGTTGTTTTGTTAATAGCGTACATCAAACCCCTGCTAGTGGTTTTCAATCCACTGCTAGCAGGTTCCTGTTAATGTATCAGTTGGGGGGGTGTTCTGTAAATTTGATGTATCCACTGCTAGCGTCTATCAAACCCCTGCTAGTGGTTTTCAATCCACTGCTAGCAGGTTCCTGTTAATCTATCACTTGAGGGGCTGTTTTTGTAAATTTGATGTATCCACTGCTAGTGTCTATCAAACCACTGCTAGTGTCTATGAAATCACTGCTAGTTTCTATCAAACCACTGCTAGTGTCTATCAAACCACTGTGAATCCACTGCTAGCAGTTTTCTTTAGTAGTATAATTGATTGTATATTTTAAATATCATACTTCAACTCATACGCACGGCAAATCGGATGAGGCTTGTTCTGGACAAAGTCCCATTGATAATGAAAACTGGAATGGTAGTTCTAGTTTCTTTGATCTTCGTTCTCGTGATGTTCATTCGGCTGATTATAATAAGGTTATGTTCCTTTTAGTAGTACTTTTTTATTTTATCGTTTTTTGGTTACATACCTAAATCAGTTTGGTTAACTACAGAATGGCGACAAATCTAGTTGTGTAAATGCTGAAAACCAACAAGCTGGTCTTACTTATATAGACCCTGCCGCTTTTCCATCAACTATGTCGCAGCTCGTGGAATATTGTCTTCACGACGGACCATTGCCGTTAGATGACCACATTCCAGATCATGATCCCAGTCATTTGAATTTACCTAATTTGAATGAAACGTTTTCTCAATCGGCTGTTGAAGTACGTATATATAAATTCCACCTGCACTATCTATACATGTTTGATATAGTTGGTCATCCATATAGATGTGTTATTGTTGTATAATTACAGGGGAAACAGATGCAGCTAGATGAACAGGTGGAGCTAGAAGATGATTTCTCTGTTTATTGTCTTCACGACAAACAGGTTGGGATAGATGAAGAAAAACCTGCTGAAAACAATGAAGATGGTGAAACACCGAGTGAGGTGGTGCTAAGTGGTGATGATAAACCTGGAGAGGAGGTTCAAGCACATGAAATACAGGCTCATGAAGGTTTGTTTAATGTTGATGGTAAGTCTGTAAAGGTCGTTCACGGTAAGGAAGATGCCATTGTTCATTGCACTGCTGCTGATCAACACTCTCATGATCATGAAGTACTTTTAAATGCTGATGATAAAACTATAGAGGGTGTTCAAGTTAATGAAAATCTCATTGTTAATTGCAATGCTGTTGATGAACACTCTCATGATTGTGAGGCAGTGTCACAAATGGCAGGGATGGGGGACGAAGCATACAATGTTGATGCCCACGTTAAAGAGAAAGAAACCGGGGTTGAGTTACCGGTTGAAAATCAGTTGTCAACCAAGGCGGTAATAGACAAAATTGATAATGATGCTGTGAAGGCAAGACAGAAGATGATTCATACCTCTGACGGACAAGCCAGTAAGCCTTTTCCTACAGCTTCTGAGGTACAGCTACATTATTCATTAAAGTTACCACATGTACTTCAAAAGTTTGATGTTATTTCAATGATGAATTTTTTCTGTACAGTATGTTTTCATGCGGGGTAAAAGGAAGAGAAACGCAACTAAGTTCAGACAGTCACGTTATAATGCCCTACCAAAAAAGAAAACTAAAAAGGCCAAAGTTACCAAAGAGAGTGATGAGAAAGTTACCCAAGAGAGTACTCCTGTTTTGAAAGAAGATGATGACTCAAAAAGGACAAAGCAGGTGGGCAAGTGTTTGCAGGAACCATACGTGAATCTCCCTCCTACGACTCCACAGTTGCCGAAACGACGTTCCAAAAGACTGAGAAAAGATATTAATCCACCACCTGGTGAAGATAATCAGTTGGAATCATGGGTAGAGGTATAGAAGAACTACATTTACAAACATACATCTTAAAGACATATACATTAATGTTGTTTTTAAAAAATTTCAGGATCTGTCACGTCCTGAAGGTTGCGATATCAACAAGATTACTAAACCAGCGTGTATGGATACCTTTTTAAAAAAAAATTTGAAGTCATCGCATAGCTTTCCTTGGGGTCTTGGCGACATCGTTGTTGATCGAAAATTTTGGTTGGCTTTGTTGGGTTATGGAAGAGGCAATAAAAAAGGATGGCTAGGAGATGAGGTAGCTAACAGATTTTTTTTTGAATTAGTTTACCGGTATTTTGCTTATAAAATTTTTCTGCAGCATCTGGATCTCTGGGTTGATCTAATGTGGCAGTTCAGGCCGGGCAATGCCGATTGGGCTATGGCTGGACCATTTTTCTCTTCCTCTATCCTTGAAGGGTCTATGCGTGCCTACTACGCCACTGGTCAACGCTATCCATTGCCATGGTCTAGTGTTGAGAAGGTTTGTATATAAAGACCATACTTTCTTCTATATATTTGGGTAAATATATGTACATGGTAAAAATGTGATTAATTATGACAAGGATTATTTGATCACATTTAGGTATACTTTCCTGTTAACGTACCCGAGTGCCACTGGTTTCTCGCCGAGTTGCAAATTCGTACCGGAGTTATAACAATTTATGACACACTAGGTACGCCAGAACCTGAGACGAGAGAAAATAATTTAAAATGGAGGGTCACTTTTGAGAGAAAGCTACCACAGTATCTAAACTTGTGTAAAGTTCTTCAAGCTAAATCAATATCTGTTTCTGATTATAAGATCACATTTCGAGTTGCGGATGATGTCCCTATACAAGCCAATGCATACGGTGATTGCGGAGTTTGGGTATGTATTTTTTTGCACAGGCTGGGTAACAAATTAAGTATGAAGGTTGATGACCCTCTTCAAGTTGCTTTGGCGTATCGAGAGCATATGGTGGAGTACTTTTGGAAGTATAAGATGTCTGTTCATACAAGTGATGAATAAAGATGCATTTCATCTATTTGGGTATGGCTTGTATGTGGTTTTAGACTTTTGTTGTTCAACCAAATGTAACCGCAATCTGGATGTCTGTGAAGGGCATCAAAAGACAACTTCTTATGCATGTATGTGTAGCGCAAGTTGGTATATTCCTAACACCCATGCATACCATCGAAATATACGTGTTGTGATACTGTTGATTTGCAACAAACATTTTGTGTTAATTGCTAAAACGTTTGTTTTTTACAAACATCCATTTGATTTGAAAAAACGACTACATACAATCTTATTGGTAAAAGACTATAACATACTTATTACATAACACTTATTGGTAAACAGATTACCATAACCAAACTACAGCACTGAAGAGAACAACCAAACTGAAAACCAACACAACTTTGTCATGAACTTGCACTCTTGACTTGATAAAAGTCAACTCATCCAACACTTTCATGATATCATTGTTTGAAACCTCAGTAACTTCATCCGAGACTGAACTCTTTCCCGTCTTCATTAAATGTTTCTTTTCCTTATGTTCCTTGTAAAACAAATCTTTGTAATACTGACTTGGTAGTTCCGGGTCTAGGAAACCATAGAAGTTACATTTGGTCTTTTTGTCCTAAAATAAAAATTTGTTAAATTCACATATTCAACCTAACAAGTAAAATAAGTATAATGCATAATAATATTACATAAATTGGACAGGCCTTGAATCTTCTACCAGGATGAGTCCGTGTCCAAGAGGTTTGTACTTCCACCGGTAATGGTTTTGGACATTCGCAGTGTGTAGCATTGATGTAGTATTCCAATGGCTTTCGATTGGATCTGGAGGTAGAGGCAGAGGAGGGAGCCATGGTTTTATTTACCCAATGAGTAAACTTGACGCTTTTATAGTATAGTCACATCTTATTTGGCGGGAAATATACTTTGTGATTGAGCGGGTAATGAATATTGTGGAGGGAAAAGTTTAAGCGAATTTTATATTGAGCGACTTAAAGGTCCTATTTTCAGCGAAGTTTTTTTGTTTATTGTTTTGTACAATCCAAGAACAGTGAACACAAATCCCAGAACACAAAACCCAGAAAAATGACTTCGGCTAATTCCCAAAAATTCAAACTTTATTTGGATTTTGAGACATCAATTCGTGGAGTTTTACTTCCAGTTAACATCACCTACCTACAGCTGATTACCTATCTCACTAACAAATATCAGATTAAAGATAAGATCATCAGTTTATACTACATGTCCGCTTCAACCAAAATTCATGTGAGTGACGATGATGATGTTTCTTTCTTCGTTCATGAAATATGCTGTAAGCAGCACCTGATCCAGACGCTATACATCAAACTTATCGAGAAATCTTCCGAGGTAAAGCCGCCTACTTCTTCTAAGACTCTTGATATTGATCTTAATGTTCCTTTGTTGCCTCAAGAATATGATTTTCAAACACCAAAAGTTGAAGATCATAATAACGAGGGTGCAGGGGCAAACGTTAATGTAGATGTGCATCCTAGTTGGCAGAAAACAACATTTCTAAATATCCCTGATCCACCCAGTTCAGCTGATCCCATAATTAAAAAGGTAAGTAACCATAAACACCCTGTAGTATCTAAATTAAAGGTGGGTAGTCGGTTTGATGATAAGCAAGGATGCATTTATGCAATAGGAATAAAAGCGTTGGTTGATATGTTTGAGTACAAAGTTACTAACTCATGTAAGAAAAGGTACAGTGTAGCTTGTTTTGTCGAAGGTTGCAACTGATACATTAACGCACGAAAAAGTGTTGTTAGCCGATACTTCTATGTTACTTCCATTAACGACTCTCATACATGTTCCAGAACAGAAATTCATCCTAATCATCGAAATGCTACCCGAAAATTATTGGGTCACATACTTGTTGATAAATTGAGGAATTGCAAACGGGTATATATGGGTGCGGACATAAAAAACGATTTTAATGTTGATTGGAAAGTAGACATTTCCTACTACCGAGCTTGGGGTGGGAAAAACATTGCATTACAGTTGTTGAACGGTTGTCCTAGGGAGTCTTTTAAGCAGTTGCCGTATTATTGCTATAACTTAAAGTTGGAAAATGAGGGGACAGTAACTCACATTGAGACAGATGAGACAGATCGGTTTAAGATGGTATTCATTGGTTTCGGTGTTGCTGTAAGTTTTTCATAAATTCTATTATATTTTATTTATGATTAATACCTTCATTGTTATCGAAATTTTATTAATTAAGCAAATTTCTGATTGTTTTAAAATAGATCCGGAGCTTCTTACGTTTTATGCGACCATTGCTAATTATTGATGCCGCACATCTTAAAGGGAGATACCTTGGTACGAATCTGGTTGTTGTTGGGATGGACGGCAACAACCAGATTATACCTATTGCAACTGGTGTCTCTCAAGGTGAGACCAATGAATCATGGACATGGTTTTTGACCAAACTTAAAGAATGCATTGGTGAAGTAAAAGATTTGGCCATCATCTCTGACAGACATCCGGCAATTGCACATGCATGTAGTACCGTTTTTCCCAGCGCGTTTCATGGTTTTTGCTGTCGGCATTTAATGATGAACTGCAATTTGAAAAGTAGAAAGTGGAAGGCTATATATTGGAGGACATGCAAAGCTTACACAGAGCAGGAGTTTGATGCTTCAATTTCTGAGATTCGATCATTAAAACATGATGTGTATAAAAAACTAAAAGATGAAGCTGGATTTGATAAATGGTCGCGTGCTTACTGCCCTGCAAACAGGTACAATTATTTGACCTCAAATAGTGCTGAATCAGTAAACTCTTTAACGAAAGATGTTAGGAAGGTTCCAATAACCCAGCTAATGGAGTACTACCAAAGGCTTCTACAAAGATGGTATTTTGAACGTCGAGCAAAATACAAAGGTAACTTAAAAAAACTGTATATTATACTTGGTTTATTACATATTTGGCACGTCGCATGAAAATGTATTATTATTTTTTTTATTTCAGATGCTCCAACTGATGAACTTAGCGAATGGGCAAATGCAAAAGTAAATAATAGAATGGAAAAGAGTGCTAATTGGGGTGTTAACGGAATTGAGATGCACAAGATTTACCAAGTCACTGATCCGAAACATGTTCATATTGTTGACTTTGACAACAGAGAATGCACTTGCCGCAAATGGCAGCTATCTGGTCTACCTTGTGGTCATGTTTGTGCTGTGTCTAGAGTTGAAGGGATGACTGACACTAGCAGTTGGGCTATGGATTGGTTTAACAAAACGTCACTAAAAAATACATACGAAGCAAGGGTTTATCCTCTAAAAGATGTATCCTTGTGGCGTACTCCTGATGACTTGCAAACCGTAAAACCTCCTACTATGGATAAGCGACAACCTGGAAGACCCAAAGAAAAGAAACGTATCCGATCACAGGGGGAAGAGCCAGGAAGCAAAACCTGTGGCAGGTGTGGAAAGGCAGGACACACAAGACAGTCATGTACTGAACCGTTGATGACAAGCAAGGCAAGTGTGTTTCTATATTTTATTTCAATGTGTAAAATTTTTAATGTTATTACTGATATGGTTGTTTGAACTAATGCCACATGTCAGAAACGTAAAAGAAATTCACAATCGTGCACCCCTACAACTAATGAAGAAGCAGTGGAACAAGAACGACACGGTGGACAGAGGACGCGTGTAGAGGTCGAACAGGGAGAAGCAAGTGGTCAATCAAACAATGATTTCGTATGGAAATGTGAATCATCTACTCCTGAAAACATCGTTCGTAACAACATTCAGTCACAACCTGTGACTGAAAATGTTGTTCATTTGGACGATTTATAGTACTTCAATTTGAACTTTAACACAATGGAAGCACAACTTATCAGTCATTTAGAATTTTCAATGTTTGTTACTTGAATAATAATAGCTACAGGAGTGGCTTGCTTTTATTGTTTTTTTATGTTACTTTGTGAGAATGTTATACAATAAACTGTTGAACATGTGCACATTTTTTTTTCTTTTTATAAAAACATAGAGGAGTCAGGCATATAGTGTAACGTCAATGTATGCATGTGACTGTTTATTTACCTTTCAATCTGTCTATTTAACAGCAAACTTGCAAGTATATTTTCACACAACATCATTCCATAAATAAGTAAGCAAAAACAATGTCAGGTCTGCCTAAATGTGATGAGATAAGAGCCGCTTCTAACACTAACAACTGGACAGACATGATGATTTACTACTGCCGTACCGCTGCAATCGAAGATGTTCAATTGGCAAGAAAGGTGAACATCCTAACTCAAGAATTGGCTAGACTTAATCGTCAAAGGGCTGCCGTTATTCAAGAGATGGCAACTGTGCGTAAGAAGGTGCCACAAAAAACTGTTGACTTTCTGAAGCAGGAGCAGGCCCTTAGTGAACACAAAGTGATGCAAATGAATATCTTGGCAGGAGAACTCGAGCTGAGTGCTCGAAACAAGAATTTCTTTATTCATAAGCTTGAGGGTACGTTGCCGCTATAAGCACTATGCGATATGCGAAGTACTAACTGTTATGTCGTATGTGATATCCTAGTAACTAAGACTACTATATGCCCCAAGTAAGAATTTAGTGCTATAATGTATCTGATTTCCAAGTACTTAGTGTTATATCGTGCGTGCTTTCCTAGTAACATACTTTATTCAATAAAGTTTCCTAGTAAGTAGGAGTTTTACTCACATTTTATCTTGTGTTCAATAGTTGGATGGTCTTGAATCTTCTGTCTTTTCATCATATCCAGCGTATACCTATGGAATATATGGGATTCTAATTTAAAATGACGTTGCGAAAATAACAAAAATTGAACAATCGAAGACATTAAATTCACATTGTTAAAGTATCGTCTGACCTTTACTACTAGCCTCATTCTAACATCAGCAGTGGATTGAATCTTCTAGGATTGGTTTAATCACCACTGGCAGTAGGTTCCTTGTAGGTCTGCAATCTTCTCTATCTTTTTAAACAGTGGATCAATTATAGGATGTGTCTCCTTTGTTCCTCTTGAACTGAGTTTAGCTTCCAGCATTTGTCTTGCCACATCCTTTGATAAAGGATAATCCCTATCAACGAACATGAAAAACCTATCCTCTTTTTTTGTTTTTACACCATGAACCTTGCAGTATGAGTACAATATCCATTCAACCACCTCACAATCATACCAATATTCAGCCTCAAGATCAGGTTCAAACATGCTCTTTATAGCAGCCCACACAAACTTAGCTAACTCTCCATTTGGACCTAACTTCCCATATCTGAACTTCATTACTTTCCACAACTCGTCCAAATCACCCCTAGTCAAACAATCCAGTAACATCCCAAATGACCAATAAGTGGATTTGCATCCATCACCTCTTGTAATCTCAACTACTTCTCTACCTCTATGTTTGACAATCTGCCAATCGATAATAGGATGAACTGCTTTTAAAGGAATAGGATTAATAGGTTCAGGATTAGGACTATTAGTCTCCTTAAAATACTGTTTAGTTCTTTCTTTCTTTTTCAAATCTTCGTCCACCTTTTGTCTTTTATATCTGGATTGCTTCTTTAACCATTCTGCTTCTTTCTCAGAATTCATAGGAATGTGATCTTCATTAACCCTCATACACTTCTGACTAAGCTCCTTCAGCCTATCTGTTGAACATGTTCTTAGATCTACACCAAGATGTATGCCTGAATTCTTGATAATCTTCATGTATGTAATTCTCATATCGCTCTTTGTAGGAGGTTTCTTTCTTTTGACTTGCTTTTTATCTTTTTTGAACTTCGTGAACCATTCATCCAAGATTCTTGCTTTTTGATTATTAGAGAACATTTCCCACACTTCACGATTGTACTCAATCCCAATATTATTAGAAGCTTCAAGATAGGCTTGTGAATCCTCCCATTCATCTATCCATCTCTGATTAGCTTCCTCCTCTTCTAGCCTTTTCCTTTTTATTTCTGCTTTTTCTGCAGCTTCCATTCTTACACCACATTCATAATCATAATCAATCTGCTCTTGTGTATTCTTAAACTTTATATCAGGTTCAACAATACCTTTTCCCTTTCCATTATCTGGTAGAGCCACCTTCTTGTTCAAAGGCTCACCAATAGTCAAACTTGTAGTCAAGGGTTTAGGTCCAGTTGGTTTAAGAAATATAGGAGCTGGTGCAATGGTAGGTGTAGGGTTTGATGAACTTTTGCTTAAATTTATCAGTGTACTGGCAGCCTCCTTCTCAACTTCTTTTGATTTAGGTGGTGAAACAGATGTAGTTGTGACAATTGTAGATGTGGTAGTAATAGCAGTGTGTGAGACTACTCTATTGTCTACTACACTTTTCAAACTAGCCGGTGGGGTTAAGGTTACGCAAGCCATGGATGTCTCATGCAGCCCCTCCTTCTCTTTAACTTCTACATCACTTGGTGTCGTTACCTCAGTTGAAGTTGTAGATGTGGGTTCTGAGTATGTGTCCTGCACCACCTCATTCTCCTTAACTTGTACATCAGTTGTTGTCGTTACTTCAGATAGACAAGTTGTAGCAGTGGGTTCTGAGTATGTGTCTTGCACCACCACCTTCTCTTTAACTTGTACATCAGCTGCTGGGGTTAAGGTTACAGAAACACTAGCAGTGGATGTGTCCTGCACCACCACTTCCTCTTTATCTTGTGCATCATTGGGAGCAGTGGATGTGTCCTTGACCACCTCCTTCTCTTTAACTTGTACATCAGCTGTTGGGGTTAAGGTTACACAAACACTAACAGGGGATGTGTCCTGCACCACCACCTCCTCTTTATCTTGTTCATCATTGGGAGCAGTGGATGTGTCCCGCACCACATCCTCCTCTTTATCTTGTTCATCAGTTGGAGCAGTGGATGTGTCCTGCACCAATTCCTTCTCTTTAAGTTGTACATCAGTTGGTGGGGTTACCTCAGTTGAAGTTGTAGCGGTGGGTTCTGAAAGACTATCAGTGGATGTTTCCTGCACCAAATCCTTCTCTATATCATCTAATACATTCTTCACGATCTCGAGTACAGCTTCATTCCCATCTTTATCAGACACCACATACTCCCCTCCATGATCTACACTATCCACATCCTCATCCATACGCACAACTCTAGCGGTGGGTTCTGAAAGACTATCACTGGATGTGTCCTGCACCAAATCCTTCTCTATATCATCTAATACATTCTTCACGATCTCGAGTACAGCTTCATTCCCATCTTTATCAGACACCACATACTCCCCTCCATGATCTACACTATCCACATCCTCATCCATACGCACAACTGCAGCGTCCCCTGAATCAAATCCTTCAGTCGTCCCCTGTGTTTTTTGGTCCTCCAAAACCACATCTTGAGAGGATGTCACTTTCTTAGTATGTTTCCTAACTCTTCTAACAACAATACGCCCATGTCTCCTAACTCCGCTAACAACACTACGACCATGTCCCCTAACTTTTTCCATCACAAACATCCTGTGCTTCAATTCTCTGATCGTATTCTCCATTTTTGTACATTTAACCGTCAATTCATTTAATCGTTCACGATTTTCATCCCCAACTCGACCTGTGTTAACTGGTCATTCATTCGAAAAGGCATCATGTTGATGTTCATCATTATACGTCCATTCATGTTGATGTTCCAAGATACCTTCGTCAGTTCGACCTGTGTTAACTGGTGCGCCTGGTGAACTTATCATAGCATCAAGGTTGGTTTCAGTGGTTACAGTCGGACTAATAGTGGGTGGAACTACGGTGTCAGTGGGTTCAGGTTCAGTCAATTGGGGTTCATTTACATCATCAAACTCACGAATGACAGGTAAATTAATCATATGCGGGAACAATGGAACATTTGGGATTGTTAAATTAGGATTTTGGTTCCTCATATGAGCAAAAAGCTTATGATGCATATAATGCACCTCATACGTTGTATTATGTTCAACAGGTTCTGCTATTTGGCTACCCACAATAAGTTGAACAAACCTAGGATACAAGTAATATTTACCTTTCTTCCTAATATTCTGCAAAAACCCTTCAAAAATCATGCTAGACCAATTGAATTCCCTCCCTTCAGATAGACAAATTAAAGCAGTTGCAATTTTGGAGGGAAATTCATTAAACCCAGTGGTCTTACTACTCAGACACATCAGCAAGGTGTGAATTAAAAACTTCCATTCGGGAGAAAACATACATTTCAAAAATTTTACCCTGTCTCCCCTTCTTGTATAACCTAATCTTTCTAAACCTAAAAATATATCATTATCAGAAAGATTAACTACTCCATTAGCATCATTGAGTTTCAACGTACCTCTAATGACTTCCTCATCCACCAAAATCTCATTATCATCCACCACAGTCCTAAACACCTCAAATCCATCTCGCTCCTGTATCTCAGCTTTACCCCAAAAATCATGTATATAGTCTTTGAGAATTGTGGGTGCTACAGTTAATGCAAACTGAATTTTACTGTGGTTGATAAAATCAATCATCTCATGAAAACCATCTGATTGATTATTTTTTTTTAAGTAAGCAACTAGGTTATGGGTGTTGGAATACTGCGACGGCATTGTGAGTTGGTATGGAAAAAGATGTGGGATTTTTAAATTACCAGTTTGGATTGATTAGGGTTTATGTGGAGCGTCAATTGGAAGTGATTTGAAGATCAATTACTTCAACTGGCAGTGATTTGGGGGAAAAAATAAGTTTGCATCAAATTTACAAAACACACCCTTGAAGTATGCATTACCATGAAATTGCTAGCAGTAGATTTCAAACCACTAGAAGTGGTTTGATAAAGTATAGCAGTGGATACATCATATTTACAAAACAGCCCCCCAAGTATATATTATCAGAAAAACCACTGGCAGTGCATTGACAACCAAAGGCAGTGGTTTGATAGACAATAGCAGGGGTTTCATAGACGCTAGCAGTGGATACCTAAAATTTACAAAACAGCCCCCCAAGTGGTACATTAAGAGGAAGCTGCTAGCAGCGGGTTGAAAACAACTAGCAGGGGTTTCATAGACGCTAGCAGCGGATACATCAAATTTACAAAACAGCCCCCCAAGTATACATTATCTAGGGGTGGCAATTTCTGACCCGACACGAAACCCGACCTGAAACCGACACGAAAATTAACAGGTTTGGGTTGTGCTAAATAGATTTCGGGTCAGGTTTGGGTCGACCTATCTAACCCGTTTATTAAACAGGTCAGGTTCGGGTTGAGAATAAAATAAGCGGGTCGACCCGCCAACCCGTTTAAGATTTTTTTCATAAACTCAAAATTATTTATATTTTATTATGCGGGTTAAATGTGTTAAACGGGTCGACCCAACAACATGTTTAACCTGTTTAACTCGTGTAATGTGCCAACTTTTGTATGTAAAAAGGGCAAAATGGGTCAACCCGAAACCCGTTGAATCGATTCAACCCGTTTAACATATTCAACCCATGTAACTTCTTTAACCCGCCAACCCAAGTATATATAAATGGGTTAGGTTCGGGTTATGTCTAAACAGGTTAGGGTTGACATAGCTGACCCGATGATTTAAATGGGTCAGGTTTGGGTTGGGATTTTCTGACCCGCCAACCTGACAACCCGAACCTGCCAACCCGAACCCGACCCGAATTGCCACCCCTAAAATTATCATGTCAAGTACAAGAAAGATGGAAAATCACGTGTTTGTATTTACGACTTACAATTTTTTAAAATAATTTGTAATATACGTGTCTCGTTTTGTGATTTTTTAAAATAATTTGTAATATACGATTTTTTAAAATAATTTGCAACGTGTCAAATAACCAAACACTTAATGAAACCAAAGTCAACCACTTAATTTACTCCTCAAAAACTTATAACCAAACACTTAACTTCTATTTAAGAACCTATAACTCAGATACTACCCATATCACACATACCCCAATTATTAACCTCAACTGCTTTCACCTCAACTTCTTCATCTTCATCTTCATCACTGCACCACCACTACATCATAGCGCCGCCTCCACCACCACTACATCACCGAGCAGGTATCGTTTACTACTTTTTATAAATACTCTTGACTGACCGTAAAAAGCTTCATGGGTTTTTGTTAGATAGTTGTAATCTTAGCTGCGTATCTCTTGTTTATTAGGTATTGTTATATAGTATGTTATATGCAATTGATTAGTTGTAGGAATATATGATTTGCTTTTATACTTGCTTCAAATTGATTAGGTGTCACGGGTTCCAATCCGAGACAAGCCGTGACAGCAGTCGATGCCAAAAGGTAAGATATGTCGTTGTGTATTTTAAATAGCTTAGGGTTTTAAGTAACGAGAACTATCCAAGCATCGTGTTTCAAAAAGACCCTTTAAACCACTAAGCTCGAGTGGGTCATTTTACAATTAGGGTCTGAGTGTAGGATGGTGGTTTTTTTGTGACATAAACCAAGTTATTGGCAGGGTGTTGGGGTCCAACCCCTTTCATGTGTAATAGAACTTTAACAAGGATATTGAGATCATGTTTTGTTCATATGCTTGTGATACAAAAGATTTGATCGTGTTTGCGGACGACTATTTGAACAGTGTGTATATGGTTGAGGGTTCTTGAAAACAAAAGAATGCTGTTAGTGGGTATGCTTACAGTGCTATTATACCATTGCCCAACACCATTTCATTCTCCTTTTTACAATGATCTTCCCAAAAACTCACCAACAATTCTCTCCTATATTATCAAACAACAATATTGAAGTCAAACAGCCATGACACGTGGCTTCTCTGTTGGTATACGACGAGGAGGTACACTGTTTCTTGGTCCAGTAGATACCGGAAAGTGTAAAGCCATTTATTGTTACAGTATGTACAAGTTACCTGATGAAGAGGGTTGAATCATGAAGTGTAGAAAGGTGGTGCAAAAGGGTTTAGCTTGCTTTGAGATTGTTTAACTGAGTGTGTTTTTTTAGTGGTGTCTTTTTTGGTGACAAAGTCCATGTTTCCGTGTGGTATGAGATCATAGATGATAACAAGATAGATGAAATGGTTGGTAATGATATATAATGGTGGGGAGCGATATGAGTGTTTTTGAGGGTGCCTCATTAACTCCACTTCACTCGCCATCACTATCATTACAAAACCATGTCATCTATTTCTTATAATCTCTGACATCTCTTTGTTACACAGAAACATGGAGTTTCTCTACAAAAAACAGACACTAAAAACACACACAAGCACAGTTATGAACTCTATACGCATGGCTAAACCACTTTGCACTACCTTTCTACCCTTCAAGATTCAACTCTCATCATCAGGTAACCATTACAAACCGTAACAAGAAACGTGTTGTACACTTTCCCGTATCTACTGGACCAAGAAACCGTGTACCTCGTCGCCGTGAACCATCAAAGAAGCCACGTGTCATACACGCACACTACAATTTTGTTGGTTCATAATATAGTAGAGAATTGTTGGTTTCTTTTGGGGGTGATCATTGTAAAAAGGATAAGGAAATGGTGTCGGGCAATGGTATAATATAACTTTAAGCAGACACACTAACATCATTCCTTTGTTTTCAGGACCCTTCAACCATATACACACTGTTCAAATAGTCGTATGCAAACACGATAAAATTTCGTGTATCACAGGCATATGAACACAACATAATCTCATTATCCTTGTTAAAGTGCTATTACACATGAAAGGGGTTGGACCCCAACACCCTGCCAAGAACTTGGTTTATGTCTCAAAAAACCCACCATCCTACCCTCCTACCCTAATTGTTAAAATGACCCACTCGAGCTTAATGGTTTAAAGGGTCTTTTTGATACCCGATGGTTGGATAGTTCTCATTACTTAAAACCCTAAGCTATTTAAAATACGCAGGTTAAGCTTTGGTCAAACTCGAAGAAGCAGGAGATAGCGGAAGTCTACTGACAAAAGACCCTGGTTAACACGAGTTCGCGCCCTATGTGTTATTATATGTTTGTAGAGAATAACTTGGTTAGGATTACCGCTAAATGGATTATAGGTATAGTTTTTGAACATTTTGTTATATGTAGCTTATGTACAGTTTTTGGACCATTGGTGATTTTGGAAACACATTTTATGTTATCGATTTATGCTTATATAAGAAATTATGTTTAGCGAACTTGTGTTGTTGTGACAACAAAAACGTATATGATGATAACTTCTAAACTATATACAAATATCAATTAACAGTCAAAACATATATGATGATAACTTCTAAACAGTATACATTTTTTTCCTTGTAAATAATATACGGTTTACACTTCTATTTTAAAACTACTATAATTCCACTCTATTTAACAACTCCTATCACAACTAGCAACACATTTTGTGGTTATCACTCTATATTTCCACACTCTATTCTTAATCCTCTCTAAAAAAAAAAAAAAAAAAAACATCTCAACCAACAACAACAATGTCCAACCCCCCTCTTCCCCTCTTGGATCAACTATCCCGTACAGCAAACTCTCGATCTGTCAAGGCTATGATGATTGTGGAATATTGGGGAGAAGTTAGGGATACTGTTCGGGATGAATTAGATCTGCAAGAGAAGATTGACGAGCTAACCGCTCGTGTACAACGTAGGGATGTGCTTATTGGAGAGCTGTTGGTTGTGGGTCCAACTAACTCGTCTGTTGCGTCTGTTCGGCACATGAGAAGGATGCAAATTGAAGATAGGGCTGAGATTGTAAGGAAGCAGACCTCCATCTTAGAAAGGCGTGCTCGCGTTTCTTCTTTGTTATCCTTCATTGAACATCTTGAGTCAATGGTCCTTTGAATTTGTGAAGCCTTCATGTTAGGGTTTATGTTTTGTTTAGGTTAGTTATGGTGGGTTATGTGTGTACTAGTTAAGTGTAACTACTTTTGTTTATGACGTTGTCAATCTTAGTCTAATTTGTATTTGTGTTTTACAAAACAACCTACATTGACGTTGAATTAAAAAAGCAAAATTATATCGCATAATCGACATAATTAAAATAAAAACATAAAATAAAATATCAACCTCATAATTCCTTGTATCCAATTTTTGGTTACTAAAACAAAATATGTTTGTCTACTCGGTTTAAGTTGGTAAGATGAAAATGGCGCGTTAATAAGGTCGCTTGGAATTCATCGGTTTATGTGAAAGTACTTGACATGATGCATACATTGGTTTCTGTGACAATACTTTTTTACACTCCTCAAAGCGGAAAAGATTTGCATTTGACTTGTAAATAAATGTAGGGGCCCTAAATGTAGAGTTATTGTTGGGCTTCGATGTGATAGTGGGCAGTACTTTTTTACACTTATATTACAAATTATTTAAAAAAAATGTAAGTCGTAAATATAAGCACGTGATTTTCCTTCTTTCTTGTACTTGACCTGATAATGTATACTTGGGGGGCTGTTTTGTAAATTTGATGTATCCGCTGCTAGCGTCTATGAAACCCTTGCTAGTTGTTTTCAACCCGCTGCTAGCAGCTTCCTCTTAATGTACCACATGGGGGGCTGTTTTGTAAATTTTAGATATCCACTGCTAGCGTCTATGAAACCCCTGCTAGTGGTCTTCAACCCGCTGCTAGCAGCTTCCTCATAATGTACCACATGGGGGGCTGTTTAGTAAATTTGATGTATCCACTGCTATTGTCTATCAAACCACTGCCTTTGGTTGTCAATGCACTGCCAGTGGTTTTCCTAATAATTTATACTTGCGGGGCTGTTTTGTAAATTGATGTATCCACTGCTATACTTTATCAAACTACTGCTAGTTGTTTGAAATCCACTGCTAGCAATTTCATGGTAATGCAGTCTTCAAGGGTGTGTTTTGTAAATTTGATGCAAACTTATTTTTTCCCCCAAATCACTCCCAGTTGAAGTAATTGATCTTCAAATCACTTCCAATTGACGCTCCACATAAACCCTAACCAATCCAAACTGGTAATTTCAAAATCCCACATCTTATTCCTTATAAACTCACAAAGCTGAAGTTCTAAAGAGAAGAGATTGAAGTCAAATTGTTCATTCATTCATTCATGAAACAGTTTACAGCTTACAACTTACAAAACCCAATCAACTTCAAATGCAACTACAAATCCAAAGTGCTATACATGATCGCCTACTAATATTTCTACTACTACTAAACCTAATCTAGTGCATATCATCTGTTCCAACATCTAAAGAGCAGTGAAGATGAGCATGACTGCTCACATCTATCACACTAAATGCTGGATTTGCGTTTGTGAAGTCCTGCATAACCACCCATTCGTTCTATCCCGATGGCTAGAGCTACAAGACTTCTATAACGAAGATGCTAAGGGTCAAAAGTATGAAGGATGGATTGATGAAAACGTTGATGATGGAGAAAAATAAAGGTCTCCTTTGTGCTTCCTCCATGTATTTCAACCAAAATGCAACCCATCCACCCTTCCCTAGCATTTCTTCTATGCGATGTGTGTTGATGCACCAAAACCAGGTGCAGGAAGACCAAGCACCACCTTTCCACCCATAGGAAGTGGCGGATTGCTTGCTCGAGGCCTGCATTGAGGCAGAGGTGCTGGAGGTTGGGAGTAAGATGTTCCCTCTTTATAGTAGTCATCATAATCATCAGCAGATACACTTGGATTCTCTACACTATCATCTTCTGATGATGGGAGAAAAGGTGATTTTTTAGGTCGAGGATCATAAGGATATGGAAAGAACTGAAGGAAATCACTGGATGATGATGATGATGATGCAGAAGAGGTTCGATTTACAACCTCTGGTTTAGTATTCATGGTTTTTAGTGGTGAATTATGGTTTATGGCATTTTTGGGGTTTGTGGTAGAATTTAGGGTTTGTGAAGAAGATTTGGGGATATTGTGAAGAGATAAGTGTGCATTGGGGTCTGTTATATAGGCGGGTGCAAGGTTTAAGGCAACTTAATATGATTGGGTTTTGTGTTTTACAAAACAACCTACATTGACGTTGAATTAAAAAAGCAAAAATATATCGCATAATCGACATAATTAAAATAAAAATATAAAATAAAATATCAACCTCATAATTCTTTGTATCCAATTTTTGGTTACTAAAACAAAATATGTTTGTCTACTCGGTTTAAGTTGGTAAGATGAAAATGGCGCGTTAATAAGGTCGCTTGGAATTCATCGGTTTATGTGAAAGTACTTGACATGATGCATACATTGGTTTGTGTGACAATACTTTTTTACACTCCTCAAAGCGGAAAAGATTTGCATTTGATTTGTAAATAAATGTAGGGGCCTTAAATGTAGAGTTATTGTTGGGCTTCGATGTGATAGTGGGCAGTACTTTTTTACACTTATATTACAAATTATTTTAAAAAAATGTAAGTCGTAAATATAAGCACGTGATTTTCCTTCTTTCTTGTACTTGACCTGATAATGTATACTTGGGGGGCTGTTTTGTAAATTTGATGTATCCGCTGCTAGCGTCTATGAAACCCCTGCTAGTTGTTTTCAACCCGCTGCTAGCAGCTTCCTCTTAATGTACCACATGGGGGGCTGTTTTGTAAATTTTAGATATCCACTGCTAGCGTCTATGAAACCCCTGCTAGTGGTCTTCAACCCGCTGCTAGCAGCTTCCTCTTAATGTACCACATGGGGGGCTGTTTTGTAAATTTTAGATATCCACTGCTAGCGTCTATGAAACCCCTGCTAGTGGTCTTCAACCCGCTGCTAGCAGCTTCCTCTTAATGTACCACATGGGGGGCTGTTTTGTAAATTTTATGTGAAAGTACTTGACATGATGCATACATTGGTTTGTGTGACAATACTTTTTTACACTTATTGTTGTTTGACCTCAAAGCGGAAAAGATTTGCATTTGACTTGTAAATAAATGTAGGGGCCCTAAATGTAGAGTTATTGTTGGGCTTCGATGTGATAGTGGGCAGTAATCGATAAGAAGAAAAAAGGCGCTTTAAAAAATGTCGCTCAGAATATATTGGATTACGTGATAGTACTATTAAACACATCTCTTATTGCATATATATTTTTGGGTACCAAAAATGTCTTTTTGCATATAAAGATCATACTTTCTTCTACATACTTGGGTGATATACATGCTTATAAAATATCGCTCAACAATTTAAAATAAAGGGAACTAAACTAAATAAAGACATATAAAAGTAGCCCACTTAAATACAATTGTCGAATATACAATTTAGCAATACAACTATTGTGAGTCCATGCACGTTTGCAATACGTTTAAACACGTCTCCTCAAGTAAACCTGTCAAATTAAAGAGAAACAAAGGTTCAACATTTCCTCAAGTAAACAAATTCATCAAGTAGTGTAGTATACTTATTTTGGTTCAAGTTGGCTATCAAATCAAATCAATATGGCTTATAAGTCAAAATGCCATAATAACTATGCGTGGCTATCATATCAAGACCTTATAACTAAGGGATCCCTATAACTAATATAAAAACACACATAAACCAAAGGGCTATCTTAACTGCTGTTTTGTTAAAAAAATAATAATAATAATAATAAAAAAAACAAAAAAGAAACCAAAAGAAGAAAATGACTACAAAAATGCCTTTCTGCCAGGAGTTAGCTGCTGCTGCTGGTTCTAGTCTCGTTAGAGACATGATGGTGGAGAAGTTTAGTAGGGAGGTTACTGTCACTAGGGTGGACGAAGCAGAATTAACCAAAAAAGCCCAAGATATTAGGTCTCGTGTTACCGAGAGGGATTTCGTGATTGCAGAGTTGGAGCTTTTGTATCCCTTTGATTCATGTGTGCAAAGTATTTCACAGTTGAATATTTTGCAAAATGAAGATTTGGCAGACATTGCTAACATGTTGGTGAAGGTTGTGAACAAGCAGAAGCGAACAAGGGAGCTTATGTCATTCATTGCGAAGCTCAAGTCTATGGTGTACTGAACTGGTTTCTTCATATATGTTTTGAGTTTAGTATATGGTTAGGAATGTATGATGTTTATGTTTATGCTTATGGATGTTCTATAAACCAATTAAGGTTAATTTTGTTGGATATATATGCACTTACTTATTTATGTTTGTCTAAGTACTTTTGTGGGAACATACCTGTGTTATAACATGCTCCGTTGATATGCTGGCTTGTAACGTAGTGTTGAAAACATAACCTACACCATCAAAAAAAAGTATAATCGATATGGATACGTGTCGTTGTAAGTGTGATATGAATTAATTGGTAACTTTAACGCACCAGGTAAAATATAAGTGTCTGCTATAAACAAAAACCCCCAAAAAAAAAAAAAAAAAAAAAAAAAAAAAAAAAAAAAAAAAAAACCGCGATATTCCTGGGCTGCTAAATGCTACTTTGTGACACATATATCGCCTGGTTTATTAGATGTATGTGTCACAAAGTAGAATCTAACAGCTCAGAAATAGCGTTGATTTGATTTTTTTTTTTTTTTTTTTTTTTTTTGCACCACCTTAATTTTTTTATCGATCGCCTGCAAAGGCTTTATCTTGCTCTTCAATGAAAACCAACTTACGCTTAACCTTAGGCTTAGCAACTACATCCCTATGGCTAACAGACATATCGACATCAACATCAATAAGGACGCTTGCTTCTTCTTCAGCCCAAGCAATAAGCTCATCATATGTCATATTGCTTGCATCTTTTAATCTTCTTCCATGTATAATCAATTTGGTTGTATAATCATCTTCAGAATCACAAAAGTTAAGATTTTGATAATAAAAATCAAATAAGTTTTGGGGATTATGTGCCATATACATCATCAACTTCCCATATCGATCAGCAAGGTCATACATGGCAGCCACATCCCTATCGCACTCTATTAGTTTCAATCCTACCTCTAATTGACATTGTGGTAAACAGAAAAACAACGAATGGAAATTTAGCTCAGTATGTTCTTTCAGAAACTGGCACATACTATTATAGTCCACCTTCCTATCCTTGGACAAACTCCAATAAAAAACACCCCCATTTTCATACCTCAACGGTTGGAAATAAAACTCCCCCAAAAGATGAACGTCAAACAGGTAACGAGGATCTGAACTCCAAATAGGTGCCATCCTGTTACAGGAACACGTAAAATACAATACTTTAAAAAGTAAAAATAATTTTAAATGTAAACCCTAATTAGGTTCGAATATTGAAACATTAAATATAGGCAAAATTGATATGGGGGACCATGACAATAAAGTATGACGAACCTTTCGCACAATTGAATTTTAATATTCGAATGAAAACGACAGTTGTATTAGATTATTAAGAAGATAGGGTTCTGGTCGGTAGGAAGTGAATGTGGGAACAAAAAGATAAAAGACAAACTATTAGTGTATCATAAATCGCTAAATTGAAAAAAGGCGCTTTTAAAAAGTTGCTCAGAATATTTTGGGATATGTGATAGTACATTACAGTTGTCGTATAAATGTATGCAATAAATATTTCCCCTAAAAGCAACAACCGTTTGGTCAGTAAATATAAAAAAAAAACAAAAAAACAAAAAAAACAAACAAACAAAAATAAACATTTTCAAAACAATTTTTACCGCTCTATAAATAACAACTTCACCTCAAACACATTTTTTAACACACAATTTCAAACACAATTGAAGATCAAAATACTTCCCACAAGATTTAATATGGCTTGCCGTCTCCCCCATTCTGTTGAAGATATGCAAGTGTACGTTCAAAATCAATGCAATATCGACGATGCGGCTCGAAAAAACGCTATTATAAGCGTCATCAAATTGTTTGACCAGGCAAAGGGGGAAAAGGAACAAATGAGACAAAACTACCAGATTTGCAACGACATTACCATTGAAAGAAAAGCTGTCATCGACAAATTTTTGAAAGATCAAGCACGCAAAGATCGCGAGGTTGCTGACAACTTGTGGCGGTGTGTTTCGAATATAACGAACAACGCCAGCACCAAAATAAGTTGGAGCTATCGAGAGAACAAAGACGATGGTGTAGACGATGCTGTAGACGAGGAAGATTTGGCTCGGTTGGAGGGATTTGCTCGTTCTCGTACTCCGTCGTATGACTCTGCATGCGGGGAGCATTCTGATTAGATTTATGTTTTGCGTATTTCGGATTGTTTTTATTTAGCATTGTAACATTTTAATTATTAATGAAATTTTAGTTTATGTTAAAAATGATTTTAAAATAAATGATTTTAAAACAAACAGTGGTTAAACAACAGTATTAGCAGTGGTTTAATTCTAGCAGTGGTTTAATCCAAGCATTGGATTCATTCTTCTGGCAGTGGTTTCATCAACTCTAGCAGTGTTTCATCAACTCTAGCAGTGGTTTAATTCAAGCATTGGTATCATTCTTCTGGCAGTGGTTTCATCAACTCTAGCAGTGGTTTAAAATGTCCTAGCAGTGGATACACCAACGACACTCCAATCTGTTGACCAAGATTACGTCCACCAAAAGTAGTGGAAAAATAGTGATATTATGAACTAATATGAAGGATTACAACATAATGGTTGTGTTGTGAAAGTCCTACTTACCATAAAGTGTTAAAATTTGTAACAATCTAAACAGTCCAATCGAATACAAGTATATACACTCTTTAACCACTGAAAAGTTTGTTCATGTAACCCAACAAAATATATAGAGAAAATGTCATAACAATCTACATACATGAAATTAAAACTTATCTGATTTCCTAACAAATATGGAAAACAGGATACACCAAACCATCATAAGACTCTACATACATGAACTTAAACCTTATCATCTTTCCATGCTCAAACTCACAATCTTCAAAAAAGTAGGTCCAGTCACCTAATGCATTAACATGATTCACCCTGAATGGATTGTCTCTATGATACTCAATCTGAATTTGCATCATGTATTCGACTTCATCATTCCTAAAAAGTGCATTTTGATAAAAATGCATAGGATGATTCTGAAGAAAATGGTTTGGAATATCCTGGTGTGCAACAATTACAAAAATTATATATAATTACATAAATGCATAGACAACAAAGTGCACACAAAACACAAACTTACAAGTTTACATAACGGAAGAATTTCAGTAGACCTTCTGTAAAAGACATCAGTTCACTCACCAAAATGATCAAGGTGACCAATCCATTGGCAAATGTGTTGCATTCGCTCATCACCTGTTTCAAAAATATCAAAATAAAGCTTAAAGATAAATGCTATGATATTATTGAATATGATTATGAGATTTCAAGCCTACCTCCATCTTCGTTATCAAGATCATTTTGTGGAAAAAACAATTGCGTCACACCAAGAAACTGCCCCTGTATCTTTGCCCCACCTTCGAAACCAAACACGGTTATATTCAACCTATTCTTTGCCAATTTAGTAAAAACAATAACATCGCCAAATTCAATATCGGAATATTGAAGAGCAGTCGACCACATCTCATCATCCATAACATACAAAACACGAGGATCATGACCTCGTTCATAGCCCCAAGTAACATCCACATTAAACTCCATTCCTTCAACAACAACAACAACAACAGTACCACGCAACCCAATACCATCTAGAAAATTACCGGGCAATGTCTGAAACAACATCTGCTGATTAACAATTATAACATACACAGTAACAAAATACACGTATTCTTAAATAAACGTAAACAAAAAATGAGTTGTTATAAATAACCTGTGGAAATTGAGGGTATGGCAGCCGATAACTCTGAAACCTTATATGACGACTTTCTACACCAGCATAATCCTCAACTTCCAACCCTTTAGAATCATAGCCAGTAACGTAAAAAGAGTCATCACCTTCTTGAACAAAGTGTAACATGTGAACATCCGTATACATGTTTTCATGAACAAATTCTACCCATTTGTTACCTACAATCCTAATGGGACCTCCTAACTGACCAATAATCCTTACTTTCTTCCGTTGTCTTTGTATTCCAGTTAAACAGAAATGACGATTCCCATTGAAAGCACGGTCAGCAAATCGAGGAAGCTCAAGAAACCCAGGGTAAAAATTTCTGTTTGGTCGCACCACAAACTCGATGGCCATGATTACCTTATAAACAATTACAAGCATGTAAAGGTTAGTTAATGCTAAAATTTTGATGATGAATATTCAAACATAAAAGACAGTCAATATTGATATGGGGGACCATGACAATAAAGGATCACGAACCTTGACAGTTGCCCAAAATAGCTAAAAGATAAGGTTTTAGTGTTTCATAAATCGCTTTAAAAAAGTCGCTCATACTATATCGGTTAAAAATACGCTTATCTATTATCCCGCCAAAATAATTTTCCCGCCTAAACACAAGTCAACAAAATAAGCATAAATACAGTCAATTCTATAGTCCACATACAACAATTCACAATGGCTTTGAACTTATCTGGAAAAGGTAATTGTGAACAAGTGCCAAACAAGAAAGAGGATGCTGATGACAATTTGATGGCACACATACAACAATCCACAATGGCTTTGAACTTATCTGGAAAAGGTAATTGTGAACAAGTGCCAAACAGGAAAGAGGATGCTGATGACAATTTGATGGCACACATACAACAATCCACAATGGCTTTTGATTTTTCTGAGAAGAAAAAACTAGATGGTGATATTACGTGTAAGGAGAACCAAGATGGCATTACACCAGAAAAAGTTAGGGCAGTGGCAAAAAGGATTAAAGAACTGGAAGAGTACTTTGAAAAACTCAAGGAAAGGAAATCAACTGAAGAAGGATGTGGTTCTAGCAGTACTGTTTGAATGGATGTAATAGTTCAATAATAAATGTTATGAGTCTAAATTTTAACAATGTAATGGTTGTGTGGAAAATCTTATCTATGAAACAATTTATTGAGATGATTGTTGTAGTTTTGTTATCGAGATAGTTGTGCTGATAGACATCAGCATATTTAATCATAATAATTGCAATGTAACATACACATGGTAGTAGAAGCATCATCACATACTAGTTTGTAACATACACTAACAAGCCTTCACCACATACTGAAAATAAATTGTTTCATCATGATGACTAGTTAGTGTAGTTTGTAACATACACTAACTAGTCATCATGCAAGGAAAGGAACAAAAATACAAATTGTTTAACAGGGTACATACCACCCTGGAAGATCAAATAACTACCACATGGTAGCCTTCATAATACCTTCGAATTACTTGGATCAGAAGAGGCTGGGTATGACATGGAACCATCAGCTGTGGAATCTGCAACTATCACTTGATCATTAACCAAACTGATTGCCTCATCACCCTTCATATCATCAGATTGATTACTACCAACTTCTTCAAATTCATCAAATAATCTCCTAGATTTCAAGGTACCAGTTTCAAAACGACTTTTCTTGGACACATATTGAACTACAGTTGAGCTTCCAACTGTAGGAAGGCCATCAATGTCATTAAAAAACCTCTTACACTTTAAAGGGCTGTTTTGAATAGATGGGAGTAAACTAGTAGAATGTGGATCCTGAAGGTCATGATTATCAGCAGCCTCAAAGTCGTTCAAAAGGTTCTTACCTCTTAACGGACTAACCTCGAACCCACGTTCGTTTGACAAACACTCGGTAACAGTGGAGTTCTGTGTCCAAGAATCTTCAAAGTCATCCGACACATAAGGTCGGACTGTAGTCCTTAAACAAGGAGGAATGTATTCAAGGTCATTATTACCACCAAATTCAGACTTTCCTCTGAATAAACTAGCTTCAACAAAAGGCTTGATATAAGGTGTCCTAAGGTAGGCTGGTGAATTTTTTTCCTCTTCTTCCCATGCCATTAGTTCTTCAAACGACAGACAGTCGACATCTTTTTTTTTCTTTTCGTGACTTTTAATTTTAAACGCCAGATCATCGTCTGAGGAATCAAAAGACAAGTTCTTATGATAGTAAGTAACTAAATGAACCTGTGGCTGATGACAAACATAGATCTCAACTAGACCATGGAGCTCAGCCATGTCATACAGTTTCTTGACATCATTATCATCTTCTACAAGGGTCAACCCTTGCTCCAGACTACTACTTGGAAGACAAAAATACTAAGCCCAAATATCCTCCTTAATTTCTTTCAACAGCATGTCACATATTTGAGAATACGATAACCTACTCAACCTAGGTAACCTCAAATGTAAAACATCTCCACCTAAATAACTTAAGGGGTAAAAAAAAAACTGACTGCCATGATACACATCAAACCCAAGATCTTGACTGTTTTCAGACATTCTGTGTAACAATGGATATAATTCAGCAAAACAAAATCCTTGTTGAATAAAATTTAATAGAGAAAAAGTAAATGGACAAACTTACAGCCATTCTTGATACCATAATTCATAACAGCCCTTTGATTCTGTGTTTTCTGATGCCATATTTAGTAGAAGTCTGAAAAACAGAAAATATATGTAAGATAAAATATGGGGTAGTTTTGGTTAGTAGGTACAAAATATACAAAAGGTACAAAATAGTGAACAGTTAAAAATATGTCTAAAAAGTACATTACAGCCATACTCAAATGATATATCTAAGATATAGTCAAACTCTCCCAAAAAAAGTCGCCTAGTGTGTAATGTTGAGTAATGCATACCGAATGGACAGTACTTGTAAACTAGCATGCATGGGTTTGGCCTACTTTGTATATATATAATTTGGTGTGTGTTTAATATAGTTTGATGCTTATTTTTATAGAAAAATATTACTAGTAAACAAATTTGCAACGTCACTACCTTAGCTTGAACACAAGTATAATACAATATGTTCAATACAAAACCATTCAAGGGAGCATATGGTTATCAATTTGTTTCAAGTAATACATCAACAAAAATAGAACATAGCTAAACACAAACACGGTGTTTAAAAAAAAAACTAGCCATTTGTTCACGGTATGAAAGCGCAGCCTGAATACGATCCTTCACATCCAATGGTAGACCAAAAGCCAAGCGGTATAAAAAAATACATACCCAAATACCACAATCACCAAATATCCCGGCCTGCTTCGGTACTTGTTCAGCGATAGTAAATGTAATGAAATAACTAGCCGGATCAATGCCTTTCTTCTCAAATACTTGCGCTTGTGCTAGGACCTCAGGTAATTGTAGCTGTGGACAAAAGTAGCACTGTCTTAAAAAAACTAATGTTTTAAAAGCTGGTTAAACGGTTATGTATTAATTCTTATGACATATGAATAAATAGCCAAACCTGTAAACACTCCCTCAGTTTGATATAAAACTCTCGCCATTCCTCTTCAAAAGTTTGACCGCTATCATAAAAGGTTACAATGCCAGTGTCTATCTCCAAACGGGCAAGAAACCAATGAGCGTCAGTTTCATTAATCGGCATGAAAACCTACAACGTTTGGGTCACAAACATAATATCAATATATGGCAAAAGCTAATCAGCATTATTAATCGGCATGTATATATATATCGTTACTTACGTGCTTAACGTCAGACCATGGAATAGAGTATCTTTCACCATTAGCATACCACAACGGCAAAGAATTTTGTAACAGAAGCTGAACAAAATAGCTACTAACCATCGCCCAATTAGCCGTATCGGGCCTAACATGCCAAAGGTAATTAACCCACAACTCTATGTGCTGTAAATTTCGAAACATGAATGAGTGTGATAAACTTTATAAGAAATCATTTCTGTATGTACAGTTGTATGAGTACTTGCCTCATCCCTTAGCCAACCTTTCCTAGGCGGGTCTAAGCAAACCAAACTTTCCCAAAACCTTCTATCCACACACACATCGTCACACCAAGGAAACTTGCAGTTAAGTGGTCCTATTTGTCCAAGAAATTCATCAAATTCATTTGTAAAATGAACTCTGTTGACAGCATTGGTGCAGCGTGCAAGATCCTAGTATATGAAACGATTAAACTTATAATCATTTGTCATTAACAAGATATATTTTAAAAGGTTGTCAAGAAGTATTTTTCATACCTCAACCCAAGGCGTGACAAATTTAAGTTTTTCACTCATATCTAGATCAGGTAAGCTAGAGCATCGTCTTTTCTTTTCAGCATATGCATTGGTCCAATAATACGAATTAGCTTCACCCGAACGTTGTTCACTCCTCTTGGAAACTGCAAAACGCGCTCTACTGGCTTTCATATGATCTGAGTTCATGATTGCTTCTCCCCTTTTCTTTCGTTCATTTTCATACTGCAACCTCTTTTCCTCTTCCCTCATTATCAACTTGTCCTCTTCCATCCTCAACCTCTTCTCTTGTTGCATCAACTGCTGCTCTTTTAACGGGGCACTTTCTAATTCTTCATGTCGCAACATTAATTCTTCTTGGATAATAAATTCCTGTCAGTTTTTATAAATAACCTATCATTATGATATGCTATGCTACGGAAAGAGTTTTACACTTGTTTACTGATTTTGTACATTACCTTTGCAAGATCGTCATCAGAAAATTCATCTAGCCGCGCTGATGAACTAGTATCAATGCTTGACTGACTTGACTCAAACAAGTCAAGAAAATCATGATTAAGCTCATCACAAAACTGTGCACTAAGATGCCGTAGATCATTACTTAACTCCAATTTCTCCTAAGAATGAAAATAAGTATTTATAAAAAGGATATATACGAAAGATAATGGATAATTGAAGGGATGTTTTTGTAAATTTAGTGTATCCACTGCTAGAGTATATGAAACCACTGCTAGAGATTTTCAATCCACTGCTAGCAGGTTCCTGATAATACTTGAAGGGCTGTTTTTGTAAATTTAGTGTATCCACTGCTAGAGTATATGAAACCACTGCTAGTGGTTTTCAATCCGCTGCTACCAGCTTCCTGATAATACTTGAAGGGCTGTTTTTGTAAATTTCGTGTATCCACTGCTAGAGTATATGAAACCACTGCTAGTGGTTTTCAATCCCCTGCTAGCAGCTTCCTGATAATACTTGAAGGGCAGTTTTTGTAAATTTCGTGTATCCACTGCTAGAGTATATGAAACCACTGCTAGTGGTTTTCAATCCACTGCTAGCAGCTTCCTGATAATGTCAAAGTATATTATACGATAAAAAAAAAAGAAGAAGGATATATTACCCCATTTCTTTCTCGAGCAAGAACCTGAAAAAAGGGACGTATATTATTATCAGTATTCGTGTGATTATTGATGGGTATATGAGTTTGAACAAATGCTTAAATAACCTGAATAATTGTCTCAAGTTTGAACAAACGCTTATTTAACTCTGTAATAACACGATCCTGTGTTATGCTGATCTCTATTATACTGCTCTCACTCCTGCGTATAATAGGTAAATGTTTCCTTTCAGTCTTGCCACGTTTGCGTGCTGCGGCCATCTTCTTCAACCACTCGTCGTAGAGATGTGTTGTTTTCACTGGTGGAGTTCTAGGTATGTAATCATGGAAAAATGCCGTAAACTTTATATACCAATCAGATCTCCTCTCAGCTATTGTCGGTGTCAGTTCTTTAACAGGATTCGAATCCTTAAAAAACAAATAATAATGTTCAATAAAATATTGCATTAATGTAGAAAAAAAGATTGCATTAATAAGAAAATTTTATATATTACTTTTACCTTTCCAAAAAGAAACTTATAATCAGATCTTTTGAAGGGTGTATTCTTTGACCACGCTACTCCTCTTAGCATAATATCAGGAACTTTATTCCACCATAGAATGCTTCTTTCAAAAGACTCCAGTATCCAAATCTATACGGATTTTGGAATTTCAATAAAAAATAATAGCATAAAATATTGATACACAAAATGAATCCAGTTTATATTCATATATAAAATATTAACCTTGAAAGCCCAAACGAATCCTGACAGTGTATAGGTTGGAACAAACTTGTGGTGTTTGTTAATACCTTGAAGGAAATCCCACTTGTGTTTATCTGCAACATCCAAAATTTCATCATACAAATGCCTCCAAATATGCTCTCCCCATGGAAAGGCATCCCAATCATCTAGGTTTTCAACTAATCGCATGAGAGAAACATCAATTTCCTGAACCAATAATCTGCCCATGAAGATAACCTCCAAAGCTAACAATAGACAAAGACGTACTGCATCTTCGTCGCATATGATACCAAATGCCTCTTCATCCTCAATTAGGCCAAGAATATCTAAGTTTGTAATTTTTGAACCTGAATGTTTTGGGAAAACCCTTGACATAAAATTGAGGTGTCCAGATCCATATTTTTCAAAACTTACTTTTCCAAAATTAAAACCAGTGATAAGCGAAAACTCTGGACGACCGAAATGAAGGGGACGGTCATCAATATAATATACAATCGGCATATCATAATGGTTTTCATTCGGATAACATTGTTTTTGTAAAACATAATCTATCATATGTGCTTCGTGGTCAAAATAAGAAAGGTCCAACCATTTACCGAAACAAGTTTCCCTAAACAACTTCCTTCGATTTTTATCCAACTTGGATTTTATTAAAGAAAAGTAGTTTGGTTTACTTCTGATGATGATTTTCGCCTCATATTCCTACAAATGAAAAAATAAAAAAAATAAATAAATAAAATAAAATAAAAAATACTCTACTTAATAACATATAAGGGGAGTAACAAAACTGCATTCAATCATCCAAGCCTAACACTACAATTTTGTAACAAATGCCAAGTATACTTTCAAAAAGGTAGAACAACAAAGAATCACATCTCAGACACCAGATAAATTACAAACCCAAACACAATTTTGTAACCTTTTGCTAACTTAAATAAACAAAATTGTTGTTGCAAAACTACTGTTAAACATGATTAATTTCAAATAAATAAGGGGAAAAACAAATATACGAACAATTTATATATATCAACATAAAAAAACATACCCGAATACGAAACATTTTTTTTGCAGGATTTCGAGAAGACGATGGTTCTTGACTTGTAGGAGTAATTTTGTAATAGGGGTGCAATGTATGTGTTATTCTAATTCATTGGTTAGGAAAGATATGTGATAAGTAAAAAGTATTTTTACCGTGGTGTAAAAATTGGAAAAAAGTACAAAACTACTATTTGGCCAAAAACCGCTAAAATTAATTCGCTTAAGTCGCTCGACATTGGGAAGGAGCAAAAGGAATAAAATATTACTTTTTAAAGTTTGACTTTTTTCTCGAAAATATCAAAAAAAAAAGCGCGCGAATCTTAAAAAGTCGCTGGATATTAGTCGACTAAAATTCATAGGTACGAAAATGATTGGAATCTGAAAAGTGTCAGGACACGTGTCACTATTACATTGGAAGGATAAAGTCGCAAGTCTCAAAGTTTATTTTGGAAATACCAAAACTTTTTTCTTAAAAAGTGATGACACCTTGAGCGAAAAGTGCATTCTTAGAATTTTCCCTTAAAGTAATGCTAGTTTTATCAAACAAAATAACTTGGTTTGTGGAAAAGTAATGGATCGACATCCAAAGGTGATGGACGATCGGTTTGGAGAAGAAAAACCCACACAAAACAATTTTAGGGTTTAGCTAATGAGCACAAGAGATGGAAAAATAAAACCCCTAGCCTTGTTTATATACCCAACTAAACTTGGTGAACAAGTTGGTTTTTCTTTCCTTGTTTTGATCCTTGGCCGATCGGTTTAAGAGTCCCTAAAGGGATTCCGGAACCTTCCCAACTTTTGCAATTTAATCCTTTTCCATAAACATTTAACGACCGTTAATCCATTACATTAATTACTTAACGTCCGTTAGTTATTTCGTTTAATAAATAAATAAATACAACATTTATATTTAATTATTTAACTTTAAATTCTCATACGTAAAGTGTGCAATCCCATAGTCTCGAGTTCGATCCTAACTCACGTCTATTAATTTATTGTCCAAAAAACCAACATTCACACCCCATTTAGCCATGACGCGGTTAAGTTCTATGCACACCTAGACTTGACACCCAAAACATTCATACCAGGTTATCATTTGAGTAGGAAAGAGGGGATCGTGAGCCATTTGCGAGACATAAACCATACTTCGCGACTCCAAACAAGACCCTTGCTATGCCCGCGTTTTGGTTATTGGTTGGGTGAGACTCGACGCACTCAAATCCTATTCAAATGTTGTCTACGTCTCATCCATCTCAAGAATAAAATCAACCCGTCACCCTATTTATTTATGTGATTAAGTCGACTAACACAAGAATCACATGAACTAAATCCCTATTACTTCCACAAGACTAATTTCTTTTCACCACATCAAGCAACAACAGTTCTTTGTTTTCAGAAAAAGAAAATATACGATCGGCTAATATAATCAACGGGACATATATATTCGATCAATTTCACCAACTTAACTTTAACAAAGTAACAATTTATAAATAAATTACAAAGTTTATATCCTTACAAGATCGTATGTTGTCGATTGAAGACCAGCTTGAAATCCAACACAGTCTTTACCCGATTCCAATCCAAGCAAAGCTTCTCAATATCTCTTAAGAATACAACTCGTGTGATGAAGTTGGGATGGGATTTGTGAGGGTTTCCTGGTCTTCGAATGACATTAAAAAGGAACAAAGAGGAGAGGTTCCAACATGCTTTCTTGGCATTGGACTTGTAATGAAGCTTGATTGAGCAAAGTTTGCCATCCACTCTCAATTCCTAGTCAAACTCGTGATACCTCTTGGGGAGGAGGGAAAAGAAGAAAGTGATGTCTCCATGGTGTAGGTTTCACCCCTTTCTTGAGTGATAATTTTTTTGAGGGCATGGAGATAGTGATGGCACGAGAGAAAAGGAATCGGGAAAAAAGATGGTGAATCTTTACCAGATGGGGAAGAAAAAAATATGAGTCTAAGGAGATGGGGTTGAGGGCGGCTAAACACAAAAGCAGGAAAAGGGAAAGTAACTTTTCTGGGAACTAGGAACTAAGAGAGAGGGCAATCACATGGGTGAAAGAAATAGGTTTTTATTATTTGTAGGTTTGCTTTTATTTAATTGCTCCGTATACCCCGCGTCCCATTGATCCAAAGTGTAAACACGATACCTTATTTTGTTAAAACCGTAGAAATATATTTTTGGAAGCGTGCTCAAAATTGAAATATAAGGCTAAAATCGTTGACCTCGAAAATGATTATAAACTTTCACCGTTATTATAACATCGTCGTTACGCGTGCGGATTCATTTATCATTACAATCCTTCGTTGTCGTGATTTGTTCATCGGTAAGTACCGGGAAATAAGAAATTTGAATTTCCCTAACATAATGGAGTAGTAACACTATTAAATAATAGTCTGTGAGACTGCCGGTTGTCACAATCTACCACCCTTAAAGATAATCTCGTCCTCGAGATTCAGTCCGTCTATTTTACATGCGTACAGTCTCGTGGTTCGAACTTTCTCATTCTCGGGATTTGCCCTCAAAAGACTCTTAGTTGGTGGATTCTAACAACTTATGATGGGACTGGTCATGTGTTTAAGTTGTATAAGTTGGGCAACAACTTGATTTTAACTTGACTTTCACAACACATCAAACAAGAACGGTTACTAGATGAAGCTAGGAAACAAGTTGTAAGAGAAAAGTTGTAAGAGGTCTTTTGAAAGTTTTGCACAAGTTTCAAAACATTTAAACCAACCAATTCAATGAGTAGTGGTGGTTCGGATTAGTGGGAAGGTTAAGATTTAGCTAAGGCCTATGACATCGGGATTTTGCAGCATGACGGGAGCGAAGGCATGCTTAACTCTTAATAGAAGTCTTGTTGCTTCAGGACGTGGTGTGGAATGAGGTTAGCCGTTTCAAGATAGGATTGAATTAAAAGTTTGCTTGGTTAATGTGTTTGAATGGTTTAAAGGTTTTGTTCATCAATATTTTGAGTAAAAGTTTGTTTTTAGGTAAGGCTTAAGGGTAACTATCCTCATCATGCCATGATTCTTCAAGAATTATACATAGGTGATCATGCTATGTATAATTAATAACAAATGATGTAATGTTTGGTCTAACTAAAAAATAATTTAACCGCATTATTCATTTGTTTATGAAATGGTAGTAAATATAGTTTGTAGGATAGTTGTAAAACAATTTACAAGTTAGTATAAAAAATATAGATTTATACGGTATTTAGTAAAACATTTCATAGGGTGGCAAAAGTCTATAAGGATAAAAATAAAACATTTGTAAATGATTTGGTTTATAACAAAGTAGTGGCAAATTTCGCAAAGTGGTTGAAAAAGTGGTAGTGTAGTGGAGACGAGAGTTGTAATAACACAGCAGTAATAAAAGATAGGGAATCCATCATATAGAAAAGTACATAGTACAACAAGTTATACCAGGAAATACTTAAGTTTGAACACTAAAGAAATACAACTCAAGAGAGCTTGGTCTTCGGTTCTATTAAGGCGAGGAGTTCTCTATTCAAGCATTGTCATCACCCATGACGTTGTTGAAGTCTTGACGAGCTTTTCCATCTCCAAGGAAATAAGCTCTACCCCGAGCTTCTCCAATCTGCACTTCAATTCCTTGATTCTTGGTTTTTGGGCACTCCCTCTTAAAATGTCCTTGCTAGCCACAACCAAAGCATGTCCCTGGGGCTGTCTGATTGGCTGCAGGAAACCTGTAGTCACTAGTTTGATGACCAATCTTCTTACAATTGCCACATGGGGTAGGGCAAGGTCCAGGGTTGTGGTGGCGTTGACATTTGTCACACATGGGGTAGGGCAAGGTCCAGGGTTGTGGTGTACTTGCTTCTATGGAGAGTAATGATCTGCAGATGACGATTTGGGGACAAGAAGACAAAGACGACGATGATGAAGATGACGATCCGGTTTTGACCCAATTCTTAAATGACGTTTTCGAAGAAGACGATGATCAAGATTAGTAAGGGTTGGATTTGAGTATTCGAGTTTATTGTTTTTTGGGTTTTCGAAGTTGCATTAGATAAATCAAGATCGTTAATATGGTTTAGTGTACTTTTAGAAAATTTGTTTCAAGTTCAGATTTTGTGCAGTTTTTTTTTTGTAGATTGTGTTTAAGAAAGTCAAAGGTTCAAATTGACTTTCCTGCATATGTTATTCCAGTACTATACATTCATGTTTTTATAAGAGGTTGATTTGATGTTCATGTCAAAGTTGAAGAATTAGTTTTTTTTTTCTACTGTCTTGTTGATGATTAGTTATTGTTTTTACTGTATACTTGATGAATTGTATGTTGACTTTTGGCCGAAAATATTGGAGTGGTCAAGAAGAAGAATGTATAGACGTGAATTTTAATGTCATGGAAAACAAGGAAGCACGAAGTCATGATAAAAGTAGTTAATTTGTGTTGCGTTGAATTGGCCTAATACAAAAAGATGTTACCAACATGAGAACTTTTACGTTACGGTAAGAGGATACTAAACGGTCAAAAGGATCAAGTGTGGGTTGGGTAAAATTAACTAAGTATGGAGTCAATCATTTTAGAGTGATAGTCACAAGCCCTTTTATCACTAGGCCACCTTGAGTGGCGGTGAGATCAAACCCCGTGGATTAGTCGGCCAAAAGGTTGAAACCATTATGTTTTATGAGGTGTTTGGATAAAGGTTTGCAATGTCTGAACTTATATAATTGATTGCAGATTTGCAGTATTCGGATGATAACAAGTTCATAAAAGTGGTTATACTGATATAGAAAATAGTAAAAGGGGTATAAGTGCAGATAGTTCATTATAAGTGGTTTGTTTTGCATTTAATTTATGTTACCATTGGATTTCAGCTATAACAGTAAACAACATAGCTTATAAGATCATTAAATGTTTTGCTATATATAGATGAGTGGCCAGATATATTATTGGAAACTGTATATGGAACTATTTGACTTACAGATATTACAAAGTCCAAAATAGATGTGGTTTTTGAACTTATGCAGTGAATTACTTATAGGAGATTGAATTTTTTTTAGCTTTTTTGAGTAAGCATTAGGCACAAGTGCAACAAATATAAAAACCACAAGTTTTTTGACTAAACTTGCGCAGCAGTTATAAAATAGTTAGGCAAATTCTTGAAATCCCTTCATCATCGTTACTTACTAAACACAAGCCTGATGGCCTCTGCTGCTCTGCAACACGGTGGAATAGGATCCTGCACAGTACACACTAACCATGACTTCTTGACTTCCCTAAAGTCAAAACTGGGGAAAAAAATAATAAAAGAAGCGGGCAAGTATACCAGCGGGTTAAAACTCAAAATTTAACCAAATTCCAGTGGGTTAACTTTCTGGTGACTCTTTTAGTGAAAAATTCAACACAAATCCCACTACAAATTGGACAATAACTTGTTGACTTTTCTCAAATGATCTTCATTGATTGGTTTCTTTTGGGTATGAATCTTTTGTAAAAAAGGTTAAATCTTGAATTAGGGTTTTGATCGAGTGATCACAAAGATAGTGAATGAATGAATAATGAAGAAGAAGAAGGTGATTAAAGAATTCTTAAGTGAGAAGAAATATAATGTAGCCGTTTGATTTGAATGAAAAGAATGACTAGTATGATGTGATTATTTATACTCAGTATTGATTAGTCCATAAAAGTTTGGGGGCATTTTTGTAAACTTCTTAAACTAGAGGGACTGAAAGTAAATAATGTTAGTTAGTCAGTTGGTCTAAACCAACTGCTATACAAATGGTGTTTGGCTTGAAACAGATTTAGTTTCCTTTTCTTGTTTGATCAATCATAAGAATATTACAACAAAATTTTTACATACCGTACTCGTAAAATTCTATCGTAGTTACTAGAAACATAGTTTGATCAAAAAGCATAACTTAAATTACACTTGAAACCTAGCTAGCCAGCCATCAACCGAGCTCCCCACACTATTGTAATGGACTATTACGTGCTGATGATTTTAAACCATGTATAGTTTTACATATGTGCAATCAATGGGTTAAATTTAGAAGTATATGTTTTCAAGTCCAATTCACTCCTTGTTGTATAACCATGTGTTTCGCCTTTTTCCTAAAAAGTGGACTTCTGACATTTTATTTATTTATTTATTTTATTATTATTTTTTTTAATGTGGCGGATTCAACACAAAACAAATAATTACTTCCACATACTTTGACATTTGTATCTGACTGAACTCTGTAAGAACAACAGAAACTATATCTATGCATTCTTCTTATAGAAAACAAAACTAATCATCATGATAAGAAACTAAGAACATTGAATTTACTGAATCATTAACATATGAACATTACGAAAACAAAAAAATATGAACTACATTTACATGTACCAATAGTAATTCCTCTGACTTCTTTAGATTCCATTAACTATTGTAAACTAGCAAAACCATATGTTCTTTGCTGATCATCCACTTGAACTTCAGAAACCTGGCCAATCGAGTACTCGAACCCAATTTTTTTAAGTCAAAACTAAAAAGCATAGAAAATCAATGATCGTTGACAGTGATAAAAACAACTCCCTAATTAAGTTCTTAAAAATCCGACGAATCTTTATAAAGCCGAAAACAAGAATTATCTTGAATACTCAAGTCCAGCGAAAACTGTAACGATTCATTTGAGCCTTTGGATCATTGATCATATATCTATTTGTCCCCAAATCAAATCTGATAAACGATAGATTTCGCCATCATTGATATCCATGTACACATATGCACCAGAACCTATATTCTTTTTGTTCTCGAAGAATCTTTCAGCCAATTCAGTCAATTTGTAAGTAAACAAATCTTCATCTACATAAACCCCACGCCATTTAATCCAGGCATTATAAAAATGTTTAATATCTCTTTCGTAATCAGCAAACGGGTACTTTCCAGATTCTTTAATACTAAGAATAGTATTCAAAAGAGTAATCTCATGATCCTTACTCCACGTGTTGATGGTTCTTGAGGCCGTATTCTCATCTTCGTTATGTTCTTGTGGGATTATTGGTGGTTGAGGGAGTTCAAAAGGTAGTGATGGGACATTATTTTCTGGGACACGAGTGGATGATGTCGAACCACCAGAAACAGTAGAACCGGTCGTACTGATGTTATCGTCTTTTGGGCCGATGTCGGCAAACGGTGGGGAAGAGGGTTCTAAATTTGCAGGATCATCCATGATGAATAATGAGTATAAATCTTTTTATGAAACGGTTGAATCTTGAATTAGGGTTTTGATCGAGTGATCACAAAGATGATGAAGGAATGATAACTTTTGTGTTATGTTACCGTTTGGTTTAAATGAAGAAGGGCTAGCATGATGCATTTATAGAACTACAGGCTTAATTGTTTCGCAAATTTTGAAGTAATTTCATTATTACATTGTGAGCCATTTCTTTTATTTTATACTGTAAAACCCCACGCTGCCACGTCAGCTTTCTCTCTCTAGCGATCTTCAGGCGATTGGGTGCTAAAGTAAAAACGACCTTTAAAACAAAAAATATACCCCACAAATATTATTTTCTAATTAAATAACACACACACAAATACTACAAATTGTCGATCGGCCAAGCGACCCTTATCTCCCAAATATACTGATCGATTGCTTTGCCACAATAAGGGGATCGAGAGGCACTCGATCTTGGGTGTCGATCGCATAACCCTCGATCGAGACTATTGGAGCCAGCCTTATCATGGTTTTGGAACTTAAAAACCTTTCAAGTCGAGCTCTTAATTAACCTTTTAAACAACCAAGTTATAAAAAGTAAGAAAATTGACTTTTAGTGACAAAGAAAAAATGTCACTCAATCTAACTTTTAACGATATTCTTCAAAAAGTGTTTGTAAAAGACTAAAATTTTAAATTTTGATAATATTTTTTATGAAAAATATGTTTCACAGAAGGCAAAAAAATCTATCTTTACACTTTTCTGTATTACTAGAGTGGCGGATCCAGGATTTCAGAACAAGGTATGCACGATTTTTAGGAGAGCTATTAAAAATTGGCTTTTCTGGTTGGTTTTTTTTCAAGTCGATTTTGTCGGGTTTTTTCCTAATCGGTTTTACCGGGTCGGGTTTTTCTGGATTTGTATTAGGCACGATAATTTTGTTTATGGGTCCGCAGTTATTATTAATGTTGATTTGGCTTGTAAAGTCTGGTGTATGCAAAATAGAATTGGCAATAGGATTAGGATTCGAGTATCTAATTTAAATTGATTTGGTTTAGTTGTTACCTTAAAAGGTAAACCTTATTTTCATATTTTGTGATTAGGTATATATATTATTTTTAAGTTCTAATCACTTTTATTAATTAAAAGACAAATAATCATCAAGAACTATAAATATGAGAAAGAAAAAAAAAAAAAAAAAAAAAAGTGAAGCTTTTATGTGTAGGTTGTAAACTTGTAAGGAGTTCTAATAATCTAATATTGAGTTAGTTGGGCTCCAATGATTGGACAAAACTTTATAACCCAACAACTGGGCCAAGTGGAAAAACACATTTACCATTTGACCTATATCTAACTGTCTGATCTGTCTCCTCCTTCTTCACGACTGTCATCTTCATGTCTGCTTCAAAATCACAGTGATATTCTTTCTTTTTCTTTTCTTTTTTTTCCTTTTACTTTCCAATAATGGTGACTTAGATTAAGGTAGGGCACTCGTAATTTTCATGTATTTTAAAGGGTATGCACTCATAAATTTGTAGTGTATTTCAAGTTTAATTTGAGAAATTACAAATTCTTTTACGCTACTAAAATTTTACACAGGGTATGCACGTGCATACCCTGTGTGCATGCTAGATCCGCCCCTAAAATAGATTTTTACCTAGCTTGGGAAATCATTCTGTTTATATGCATGACGATTTTATAAAAAATATTAGTTTAATATATGTTTCTTTAAAAATTAAAATAACTCCATACACACCCTTAAACTATCAAAAAAATTACAAAAACTATCATAAACTTTATTCCTTTACATTATATATATAAAAAATTAGGGAGAATTACATATATCACCAATATAACTAAGGGTGCACTTGTTTCAAAGAGAGGAATGGGAATAGCAAAGGTAAAGGGAATATAATGAAATATAAAAGAATAGAATGGAGATTATCATTATCTTTGGTAGTGCTTGGTTTAAGAAAAACACATTAACCTTCAAAATGGTGGTTGTGGTGGTGGTGGTGGTGGCTGTTGGTAGTGGCGGTGGTAGTGGTGACTGCTATTGGTGGTGGTGGCGGTGGTTGTTGATGGTGGTGGTGGTGGCTGCTGATGGTGGTGGTGCTGCTGCTGGTGGTGGTGGTGGCTGTTGGTGGTAGTGGTGGTGGCTGGTGGTGCTGGTGGTGGCGGATGGTGCTGGTAGTGGCTGGTGTTGGTGGCTACTGCTGCTGCTGGTGGAGGTGGTGGCTGCTAGTGGTGGTGGTGGCTGGTGTTGGTGGCTGCTGTGGTGGTGGTGGCTGCTGGTGGTGGTGGTTGTGGCTGGTGGTGGTGGTGGTGGCTGTTGCTGGTGGCGGTGATGGCTGGTGGTGGTTGTGGATGCTGGTGGTGGTTGTGGTTGGTGTGGTGGCTGGTGGTGGTGGTGGTGATGGTGGTGGCAGCTGGTGGTGGTGGTGATGGGTAATCATTATCATTCCTCCCAATTTACTGGGTAATGGCTCATTACCCACTATTGGGTAATGGGTAATTGCATTATAGCCAACCAAGCACCTTTTTACATTACCTTACTCATTCCTTACCCCCCATAACCCCCTACCAAGCATGCCTTAAGTGTTCTAATTTAGTCACTCATATTTTTCTTTGTGAGATTTAACCACTCAAGTTTCACAAGTGTTTTATTCTTATGTAATTTTTATGTTTGAGTGACCAAAACGGAACAGTTCTCAAACTTTGTTATTATTTAGTGACTTATATTTTGTTTAAGTGTGCATAAGTTGGTTGTACATTAAGTTAGTTGAGATTAGTGAAATTCAGGGGGTGTGTGTTTATTATAAAGGTACAACCAAACAATGTACTTATTTTGAACATTTACACAACAATGGAACACTATTGAAACTTAAGTGGTTTTTGTGGTTAATATAAAGTTTGAGTGACTAAATTATAACAGTGGTGTAACTTTGTTACTATTAGGCAACATTTTTTCACATATATACCCACTTTTGTCCAATTATGGATTATATGTTTAAGTCGATTATACCCTTCTCTGCCTGATCAATGAAAAACATTATAAATCTATAGGTATTCATTCTATATATAAAGGGGTGTAAATAATTGATTTTTGAGAAAATTGATGACATTTGCAACGAATCACGAATCTAGATGTAGGTAGTGTTGGTTGTTAGCATAATCACGAATCTAGATATTTTAGCAGTTTTAATTATCATATAATAATTTGATTATAAAGCAAACGATGAGTATGGACTAAAATTTAGAATGGATGGTCTGGATACTTCAAGCCATTAGCCAACATTTGGTGTATTTGGAATATTAACGATTTGCACACTAAATGGAAATTCAAAATCAACATTGAGAACTCGAATTATTACAGGGTTACTTTGTGAAGATCTTTATGAAACAAGAGGGTATGGTGGTCACATAAAAAGTTAGTGATAACAAGAAATATACAAAATAAATATGTATGTGATTTTTAATAGATTTGGGTGGGGTCGTGGAGGGCTTTAAGAGGAAGACTTTCGATTCGTGTGGAATTAGATAAGAGAGAAATTGATTTGGACTCGGTGCTTTGCCAATGTTGTAACAATGTTGTGGAAACGTGCACTCATTGCTTGGTCACTTGTGATTTAGCGATGAGTGTATGGGGTAAACTTTTCAAGTGGTGGAAGGTGGGGATTCTTAATGTCTTCATTATTGATGAATTAATTTCTCATAGTGGAGGTGTTATTGTTCCCATCTTTCTAACACATGTTTGGCAAGCGGTAATTTGGACTTCAGGATAGTTCATTTGGAAAGAAAGAAATGCTCGTGTGTTTGGTAAAAAAAATGTCAAGTACTAATAAGGTTGTTCAAGATATTCAACTTAAAAGCTTAGATTTGATTGTGAGAAGATCAAACAAATTTAAAGGGATAGATTGGCAACAGTGGTTGAGGGAAACTCAAAAAATTCGACTTCGGTAAAGTGTGGTTCATTTAGTGTTTCTGTAATTAAAAGTAAGTGAATCAGTGGCTGGTGCAAGAATTTTAGTGTGAAGACAGCTCCAGTTTCGTTTGATTCTTCAGAGATTTGCTACAAGTTTTCAGTGCAATGTTTAGTTCAGTTTAGTGGTTAGGCCTGCTATTATAATGTTGCAATTATAAAAGTGAGTAATGCCAGTGGCTGGTGCAAGAAGTTGTGAAGACAGTTTTCAGTTGGTTTGAACCTACTGAGGAATTTTTTGGGAGATCAGTAAAAGATTTTAATGTGCAGCATGGGGTCAATGGGCACTTCTGTTCGGCTTCATATTGTGCATTTTTGTCCTTTTGTTATTCTCTTATGGATGAACATTAGTTAAGGTGGGGATCTATTGCAAAGAGTTATAAATCTAAAAAGTGTAAAAAGCCACTTTTAGTGTGACACATGTCTCCCACCCTAAATTATATAAAAAATCTGCCTAGGGGTATAATGGTCATGTAACCCGTTTTTTCATTTTCCACCTCAAAGTTCAAACGCATATATCTCTTAAACGACAAACTTTAAAAAAAAAAAAAACCGATTTCACCATAATTTCTAAAATTTTATCCTCTTTAATTTGGTATAAATTTTGTTAAAAATTTAGAAACTTTTTTTTTACATATCAAATGGGTGTTAATTTTCTTGATATTTTGAGCATTTTCGGCCATATTTTTTACCCACGTAAATATCGATTCGTGAAAAACTTAAAACATGAAAGTTATAGAGTTTGGTTCACTTTTTATACAGGTCTTTGAATCACTCAAATATGATGTTATATGAGTAAGATATCACTCGTTAAAGATGATGTTTTACTCATATTTGTTGCACACAAGGTGTTTGATGAAATGTCTAGCTTAAATTTTTAGTGTTAAATTCGCGTTAAATGCTCTAATTTTTGTACCACAACACATTATTCATCATTTTATTAGTGTAAGATTCAAAAAGTAATGTTTTTTAATCGTTAACGTTTCTAAAAAAATATAAGTTTGGTTCATCAGTTAGTCTTTGTTCATCAATTAATTCAGTTCATCAGTTAGTATTGTTCATCAATAAGTCATTGTTCATCAGTTAATCTTGTTCAATACTGATGAGATGATGAACAATGTTAATAAAAAACAAGAAGATATGATAAGTTGAAATGTATATGTATACTTTGTTGGTGTACCAAAATACATTTAAAGTTGATATTGTTCATCAGTTGTTGTAGTACATCAGTTAATTTATTCATCAGTTCATCAGTTTCTTAAAAAAAAATTATAATGTTCATTAGTTTATCATTTTTTTTTAAATCAAATGTTCATTAGTTATAATCACATTGTTCATCAGTTGGTTGTTTGTTCATCAGTTAGTCTGTTATCATTTAATCTTTGTTCATCAGTTAAAAAAAGCTAAAAGCAACAAAAAGAACATAAGATGTATTCTAATACACCAATTAGTGCATTTAAATGTACTTTTATAAGATAAATCTCTTCTAGTCATTTAAATTAGTTGTGATTGATGAATTCTGTTGCGGACCGTAAAGATGTAATTATGATAGTGTAGTAATTATGTTGTTCATTAGTACATTTAGTTTCTTTATCAATGTTTTAGATAGCACATAGAATAATGCTGATGAACATTAGTGTTCATCAATTGTTTTAGGGATATAATGTTTGTTCATCAATGTTCATCCGTAATTGTGTTTGTTCATCAATATTTTAGGTAGCGCAATAAGGTTTCACATAGAAAAACATTGATGAACATCCATGTTCATCAGTGTTTTATTTATATTATGTCTGTTCATCAGTGTTTGAAAAAGTACGTTTATCAGTGTTTTTGCTTTGTTCATAAATAAATATTGATGAACAAAATAAATTAACAAAAACATCACTTTTTGAATTCTATATTAATAAAATGATTAAAGGTGTGTTGTTGTACAAAAATTAGTGCATTTAACTTAATTTTAACACTAAAAATCTAAGCTAGACATTTCATCAAACACCTTGTGTGCAACATATATGAGTAAAATGTCATCTTTAACGTTTGATATCTTACTCATATGACATCGGATTTGAGTGATTCAAAAACATGTGTAAAGAGTGAACCAAAAATCTATAACTTTAATGTTTAAAGTCTTTAACGATTCAAAATTTATGAGGGTAAAAAATAGGGTCGAAAATGCCCAAAAAATCAAGACTCATTTGATATGTAAAACAAAGTTTGAAATATTTAACAAGATTTATACCAAATTAAAGATGATTAAATTTTAAAAATTGTGGTGAAATCGGTTTTTTATAAAAGTTTGTCGTTTGAAAGTTATTTGCGTTTGAAGTTTGGGGTGGAATTTAAAAATTGAGTCAAATGACTCAAATGCCCTTAAACGAAAATATTAAGAAAAAAATAGAAGAAAGGGGATAAACTTGTCACATGCTAATTGACTTTCTAGACTTTTTAATATTTATTACTTTCTATAGGATCCCAACTCTTGGTTTCATTGTTGTTTATTGGTTGTATTTTTAGTGTGTCATTTTTAGTCGCATGATCTTTTGTTTGGTTATGGTTCTTGCCATTTTAATTTTATATCTTTAGATGTAAGGCCTTATTGGCTATATAAGTTTTCTTTTGCTCTCGTTCGTCTTGTGGCTCATCTTTTTTAATTGTCTTGTTAAGAAGGTGGGTTGCCATTTCTTTGTATTTTGTATTTGGTTTTGGTTCTTTAAATAAATGTTGTCTTTCTAAAAAAAGAGAATTGGGTGGATATATATGTTATTTAAAAGTTTAGTTAAGGATATATGTAATTATTGAAGTTTAAATGAAGATATATGTAATTGCCCTTATAAAATAAAAGTTTAACAAAAATATTTCAAAACACATCTTTAAACTATGTAACAAGTTATAAATCTATCTTAAGCATTTGCTTTTTATAATTTTTTAAAATGACAAACTTGATTTATCAAAAATCTAATTAATTAATGTTTAGCAATTTTCTTATAAACAATATACTAATATAAAGGTATTTAGACTTTGAATAAAATTAACCTAACATTGCAATGTTTTTAACTTACGTACGATTTAATAAGGAAATAGTGATTAAAATTTTAAATTCAACTTCTTATTTTCCCGGTTATAGGTCAAAATGATTACAAATATTTGAATGATATAGATAGTAACAAATAAAGAGTAAACATTGTATTATACAATTTAGTTATATGAAAACACATGAAATCACATTATATATACAATATTTTTTGGTGCAAAAAAAGGTAAAATAACTAAACGATTTAATTGATCAAATAATATACTGCCACAAAGCACGGGTATTCAATATATTAAACCATAAGCCGCGATGAAGTGTAAATTAAAACAAAATAATAACAAATGCAAGAAGAGAAAAAAAAAAGTAAAGAAAAAGCTTCGCTTTTAGACATTAGGCACGTAATTTTTTTGTAACGTCACGTTAGCTTCGGTGACCAAATCGAAACAAAGTTGTTTTTAATGTTTTTTTTGCAATTTCTAAAAACATTAGGCATGTAATTTGCAATTTTACCCCTAAACTATGTTATTCGGTGTTTGATCTAAACTATAAAAAGATCCCTCGAATTGAAAAATAAAGTAATTTACAAATTTACCCATATCCGAAAAATTAACCACCGACATAACACTTAATTTGGAATTAAATCAAGCCTTTAGGTCTCTAAATACATCATATTAGTCATTCTCTAATTCAAATCAAACGGCTACATTCTCTTCTTCTTCTTCAATTCATCATATCTGTGATCAATCGATCAAAACCCTAATTCAAGATCCAACCTTTTTAAAAAAAAGATTCATACCCAAAACAAATACATCAATGAAGATCATTAATTCCATCACCATGCTGGCTGATTCTTTAAAATCACAACCACCCTCCCAAATAGACCCACCAAAAGACGATAACAAAAACACCATTACTGCTTCTACTAGTTCTGGAACACAATCATCATCCCTTGATGTGCCACTCCAACTCCCTCAACCACCAATCCCACAAGAAAACAACAACGAAAACACGGCTTCAAGAACTATCACCATTTGGAGTAAAGAACATGAGATCACTGTTTTGACATGCATTCTTGAATACTTCGTTGTAAACAGAAAATACCCGTTTGTTGACAACGAAAACATGCAACAGTTTTATCAAGAGTGGATTGAATGGCGTGGAGTTTTCGTAGATGAAGATGTGTTTTTTAACAAAATGGTTGAATTGCCTGAACGATATCACTTGCACAAACAGATGGTTATTTCGGGTCAAAACGTAGTTGCTTCTATGGAGAGTAAAGATGTGCAGATTTATCAGTTGTCGCATTTGATCTGGGGACAAGAAGATGAAGACGATGACGATGATCAAGAAGACGATCCAGTAATGCGCGGTTTCTTAACAGGCGTGTTGCGAGATTAGTATTTGAGTTTTTTGTTTACTGGATGTTGAAGCGATACAAAGAGGTTAACTAGGGTTTAGGCGAAAATGGTTAAATAGTTGATGGAGGTCAGGGAAAGTCAAAGTTATGGACTTTTCGAATTTGTTTGAGTTTATATTTTATGAATTTCATATCTTCTGTTATCAGATCTTGTTAGAGTCTAGCTAGTATTCAGGTATCTTGTTTTTGGATATTACAAGATTGCTCAAGCACTTATTCTTAGGGTTTAGTTGATATGGAAAGTCAAAGTTCTTGACTTTTATAATGTTTGGAGGTCATAGTTATTGCTGTTAATTAGTTAATGAAGGTCGTTGATTAGTTTTTTTTTGAAAGATGAACTTCATTAAAACACACAACCAACCCGAAGACCGGGCGGCACACAAACATACAACGACTACACTATCTCATATTTACACCAATCTGACCAAGACAAACTATACATCTTTGCACGAGATCTAACCCAAAGGAAACCAATGGACTTAATCTCACTAATGACCTCTTCAATCTTCATTCTTTTGCCTTCAAACTTCAACTTGTTTCTAGCTCTCCAAATAGTCCAACAGCTAAGATACACAATACCTTGGAAAACCTTTTTCTCTTTGCCTTTCAAACCCACATGATCATGCACCTCAACAAGGTCCCTGAACGAGAAAACAAAGAAGCGTTGCACCCGAGTCCAGTTGCAAATAAGATCCCACACGAGCATGGCCATCCGGCAGGTTGTAAACAAAGGTTTTTTAAAGGTTAGTACGTTGATGGTGTAATTACGATGTTCGAATTTTATTCTTTTTTAGTTTGATGGTGTAATTACGATGTTCATGGTTTAAACTTCAATGATTAGGTTTATTTGATTTCATATCAGTTTTGCTTATTTATTTTATCATTTTATGAATTGTGTGTTAAGTTTGGCTTTCTGTTAAATTTGTCTGAAAATGCACATGGAAAGTTAGAAATTTTGAAGCCAATGCGATATTTAGTTCAAACACAAATAATAGTTTGCAGTATTATGGATGAAAACTTTTTGGACTAAAACATCCTGTTCATTTAATGTTTTAGAGCTTGTGTCTAAAAAAAGTAAATTAACCTACTGAATGTAGTTCCATAAATCTCTAATTAAGATATCCATAGTTCTATAAACAAACGTTGTTATGATCGTCACCTAAATCTGTTTTTATTTAAGACCGTATATGACCAGTTATGCGTAGCTGATTTTTAAAGTAGAAACCAATATATAACCCACACCCTAACTTGTATGATTTTTGCTGTTTGAATGTTAACTAGTAGTTCAAGTTCATATTTTTGTGCGGTTTATTCATCGTAAAAGGTTAATTAGTTGATGACGTTATGATAAAGGGTTACAACAAAGGTTAATAAGTTGATGGTGTTTAGTAGAGTCAAAGGGTTTAATTGACTTTGCTTTATATGTTTGATGTACACGTTCAAATTTTAGTGAGAGGTTGATTTGGTGTTCATGTCCATCTTGATGGTTTAGTTATTTTTTTTAGGGCTAATAACCTATTAATGCATCATACTTGTCACAAAAAGCAGTTTGACGTAGCGAATAAAAAAAATAGCCCTTTTGACTACTAAACTTGAAATTCTTGTCTTCCTTTGAGTATTATGACCATTTTACCCTTCCAAATTACAGAAATGGTCCCTGTGGGTTTGCGAAAATTGCATCCATCATCCCTAGGCTAAATTACAAAAATAGTCCCTGTCGTTTGAAAAAATTGCGTCGATAGTCCAAGTAATTAAATCATGCTATCTTGAAGATCAACGTGGTGGGTGAGTTGGTCATTCTAACACTTAACTTAAATGCAGATTATCAAAGAAGATAAAACCAGGACAAGTCACAACATATATTACACAGGTTTAACAAGAAATCCCAAACTATTGTATCAGAATGCAACAAGGCCAGTTTTTCAAAACGGTTCCAAACACCCCCAACTCCCCAAGCAATTTCACACCCAACAACTGAAATCACAACTTGAAGATGCAATAAGCAGATTTACACTTTCCAAACCAAATGCAAGCACCCTCTGAAACACATATTTTGGGATTTCTTGTTTAAACCTGTGTAATTTAAAACGGTCTTATTTCACTCACAAAGCAATCACAAAAATTCTCAAGACTAACGTATCAGAACACAACAATGGCTCGTACACTTTTTTTACAATCGGTACAAGTAAAAATTAAAAATGTGAAATTGATGAGGACATAAACAAATTAACAAGACATTGGAATAATTGAATCCAAAGAAAATCAAATTACTTGTGGTGTTCTTAAGATCAATACAAATTGAAACCTAAATCGTACTCTCTTCAATACAAATTACAAAACCCCTCTATCACTTTAAGAAAACCCTAACCATTCGAAACCCTAATTTTTTATTTGTGCTCATGTGTGAAAGTGATAAAACCTGTAAACTGAGTTCCTATTTATAGGAGTAATCTTGGAAGGAAGAGTATAGGCTTTCTGGTCTTGATTAGAGCATCACCATCTCTTCTTGGTTCGCGTCAACATCCATAACCACTACCAAGAGCACCCCGTGATGATCTATGGTGTTAGGAGGGCACTTGGGTAAAGTGGTGATAGTCCCTTTTGCGTTTGACCTTCAAAGAAACTGGTTTGATGGATCATCTCTTCTGGATTTGATGGATCTGTTTTCTGTGTTGGGCGCGTATGGTGGTGGATCGGGCAGAGGGAGTGGAGAGGATTGTTTTGGTGTAGGTGGTGAGGGGTGGTGGCCGGTGGTGAAGCGACGGCGGGAGGTTTTTCCGTCCGGTGGCTAAGGTGAGGGAGAAAGATTAATGGGTTAATAATCAAATGAAGAATGAGTTAAAAAGATGAATGGGTTATTTATATACTTGGACAAAGAATACAATTTTTTTAAATTCAAGGGTAAAATAGTCATTACAATTTTGTATTTTGGAATTATTACTCAAAGGAAGACAAGAATTTCAAGTTTAGTAGCCAAAAGGGTTATTTTTTTTATTCGCTACGTCAAACTACTTTTTGTGACAAGTATGATGCTTTAATAGGTTATTAGCCCTTTTTTTTACTGTCTTCTTGATAAATTGTATGTTATCTAATTGCCCGAAAATGTTACTATTAGTATAGTAGCCGAGAAGAATAAAGAAAAAGAAAGTATAATAATTGATTCTTGGTCAACAAGAAAACTTTTCAAATTGTATAGTAAGATGAATACTGGAGCCTGGAGGGGGCAAAACCGTAACCTTATGTAGAGTTAAATTACGATTTAATTATAAAATAAAAGGAATTGATCCACTAAAAATAAAAATAAAAATAAAAATAGGAAGAATGAGAAATGTTTTCGGTCACATATTTCAAATGGAGAAAGAGAATTTCATGAAAGATGCATCTTTTTTTAAGGTGCATCTGAAATGTGCGATTATGGTTATTTCACATTTTTCTCATTTTACTTTTATTTTTTATTTGATCTTTAACTAAGTTTATGTAGGAACAGGTTACTAATTACACGTAGGTGTTGTGTGTTGAAGTGTATAGCAAAGATATATAACTGACACATGTTTGGATTACTATTGAAACTGATATTTTACATTTTCTAGTGAGATCTATGCAAAACACCTAGTATCTAAAGAACAAACCACATCATCTCAACCATCCAAACTCCTTTCATCCAACGGCCTAGATGAAATCTGAAAATAACAAATAAGGGCAAATAAGTAATTTCCTCTCTCTACATAAAAAGAAAAATTATCTTTCTTCATCTCATTTTATCAAACCACTTTATCTCTCATAAAAACACATAGATCTACTTTCTCTCTCATCTCTTACCGGAATCACCATAACACCACCAGAAAAAATCATCGGAATCACAATCAACCGCCGTCTTCATCGATCACGCTTCTGTCGCCTATCCGATCTGCTGCGTCGTCGATCTAACGACGATTTGTGCCGCCGATCTGTTGTTGCGCCGCTTCTCTGTTGTTCCGTCGTCGATCCGTCTTCCTCCGTCGATCCGCCTCCGTCATTGAATTATTGAATTAGATTTGTTCTAAGCAATTCACACTATCCATTTTTAATATGTACTTATTGAATTAGAGTATATGTTGTGAGATTTGAATTCAGATTGGTTATACTAGTTAGTCGCCCTCCAACTTTTTGATAAAATGCTTGTTTATGAGAAAAGTGAAAATCCCGTGGGATTCATCAAATAGTCACATGTTATTCAGCAAGAATCCCATGGGATTCGGCATGAATCCCATGTGATTCATTATGAATCCCATGGGATTTACTAATGAATCACTTGGGATTCATGTTGAATCACATATGATTCATTATGAATCCCATGAGGTTCAGGATGAATTTTAATTCTTTAATTCTTGTGTTTTACATGTTATTCAGCATGAATCCCATGTGATTCATATTCATTATGAATCTCATGGGATTGCCTAATGAATCACTTGGGATTCACGATGAAATTTAGTTCTTTAATTCTTGTGTTTTACATGTTATTAAGCATGAATCCCATGTTATTCAGCATGAATCCCATGGGATTCATTATGAATCCCATTGGATTCATTATGAATCCCATGGGATTGACTAATGAATCACTTAGGATTCATTATGAATCCCATGGGATTGACTATGAATCCCATGGGATTCATAATGAATCTCATGGGATTGACTAATGAATCACTTGAGATTCATGTTGAATCACATGTGATTCATTATGAATTTTAATTATTTAATTCTTGTGTTTTAAAAAGGTATTGCATACTATAGAAGATGGGTCGGTGGTATGTACTTGTAGACATTTTGTCCGATACAGAAGGAGAACGCAATGAAAGTAAAAAAGAGTGAAAGATAAAAAACACTTCAAGTTAAAAAGAAACAAATGAAGCCTTGTGGCCATTATGGAGAGAAGACCAACTTGCATACAAAAATAACTTGTCCGATGAACCCAAAGGCAAAGCGAAAGGCGAAACCAATTGATGTTTGAACAAATTTAAGTTACTTATATTGTTGTTTTTTGTTAATTCTTTTCTTCTTTACTTGAATATTTAAATGATTTGATGTTTGAACAAATTTAAGTTATTTACAAATTTGAATTTTTTTTGTTTAATTAGAATATTCAGATGATTGACAAAGAAAATTCTTGTATAGATCATGTTTGTTACTTATATTCAATTTCAATAACTTGATCACATGGGTAATTTGTATGGATCGCATGAGATTCTATATGAATCACATGGGATTTTTACAGAATCACATGGGATTCATCAAAGAATCTCTTGGGATTTCGTATAAATCTTATGTGATTCTTTGACGAATCCCTTGTGATTCATACAGAATCCCATGTGATTGTTGTATGCTTTACACAACTAAAAGTGAACCCAAATATAGTATCTTATAACATTACACAACTAAAACTGAATCTCAAGTGATTAATCCTTAATCCCATGTAATTCATGGAATCTCTTTATTAAAAAGTTGAATGTTGTTATACAGAATCCCATGTGATTCTCTCTGATCCCTTGGGATTCATATAGAATCCCATGTGATCCATAAAGATACTTGACGAGTATCTTTTATGTGATTCATACAGAATCCCATGGGATTCTTTGATGAATCCCATTGGATTCTTTGATGAATCCCATGGCATTCATTATGTGATTCATACAGAATCCCATGTGATCCATAAAGATACTTGACGAGTATCTTTTATGTGATTCACTTGTAATTCATCCCTAATCGCATGTGATTCATACAGATTACCCATGTGATCAAACAGAAAAATAAATAACAAACATAAATATATTCAAAGTAAACAAGATATATTCAAAGTGAAAAAGAATTTTTCTCATAACATTATACAACAAAAATATAATCGAAAGTGATTTTGTACTTCCAGATTATATAAAGCAAAATGAAAATCCTATGGGATTTAAGTGATTCACACAGAATCCCATGAGATTCTGTATGAATCAAATAAAAGGTACTCGTCAAGTATCTTTATGGATCACATGAGATTTTATATGAATCCCATGGGATTCTGTATGAATCATATAAAAGATACTCGTCAAGTATCTTTATGAATCACATAGGTTATTTACGAATCACATGGGATTCTTTACGAATCACATGGGATTGAATCACATGGGATTCTTTACGAATCACATGGGATTCTGTACGAATCATATGGGATTCTATATAAACTGGAAGTAGAAAATCACTATGTTACAACATACTACACAACTCTCATAATCTAACAACATACTACTTTTTAACTTATACTGAAGTTGAAGAGATCAATGGAATGTAATTTCATAGTTACAACAATTGTTTACAATAACAAGACCATCAACCTATTTGATCACATGGTAATTTGTATGAACCAAAGAATCCCATGGGATTCTATATAAACTGGAAGTAGAAAATGACTATGTTACAGTTGAAAGAGATGAATAAATGAAGATACGGTAAAATTACATAAATGACTTTCCATGTAATCTAAAATTAAAAGAAGTTTTAATTTCAGCTGTTGGATGATAAAACAATGAAAGGCCAGGATCGCGTGGATTGATCTTTAGATTAAAGTTGTTTCGTAGGGAACTTTTTTCAAATATCTATACTATGATTGAACTCTCTTTTTCATGATTTTTTGTATATTTCTTAAATTAGATTTAAGCAAAAATAAATGTCATATATACTACTTATAAAAGGTTAACACTTTTTTTTATTAACTGTTTTAAGACCATTATAAATAAAATTTTAAGTAAATACAAGTCATCAAACATAATTTACAAGTATACAAAGCACAAAGTATTCTAATCTTAAAACAATATTTCTTACATATAATTCATACACCCCTTCACCAATAAATACAATTCTCTAAGCACAATGTACACAGACATGTAGCACAATTATCACTCTTGAATCCAGCAGCCCAAAACAAAATAACATTTGTTCGCCAAAAAATTTAGTCAGAAGGTACCCGCCGCCGCATCACGCAGGTAGCCTGCTAGTAAAACAAAATGTACAAACATTAACAACACAAATTTGAGTATTACAAAAATTTCACATCTATAATAAATGCACCTCATTTAAAAGCCTCTATATATCAATAAAACATCATATCTTTTAAAGAGAATTTCATTTATATCCTTGAAATCTTTATAATTACATCAATATACTTATAATTTTTCAAATTACACTGACATCCTTTCAAAACCTCTTAAATACTCATATATACCCAAATAACCAAGTTAATCATAACTAAATAAATCCGTATTCAAAACCATTATCTAAATAATCCTTATAGCACCCGGTGTCCCTCGCAGTTGTGGCTCGCCGTGCCTTGGTGGCACTTCGTTGTGGCTCGCCGTGATACCGGTGCGCCTCGCCGTTCTTCGGCCATAGTAGCCCTCGTTGTCTGAACAGCGAGGGTTTAGTTTGTACTTTTTTTTTAAACATACATATTTAAAAGTGCTAAAACAAAACATATAAAAACATAAAAATTTAACACACAAAATACATTAAACATTTAAGTTAAAACACGATTTAATTAAAAACTAAAGTGAAAACACCAAATACATAATACCCTTAATACAAACTACCACGAAATTGATGAAAATAAAACTACAAATTAAGAATACGAATCATCTGAGTTATAATCCTCCTCACTCGAAGAGGATCTAAACTCGTCAGCATAATACTTTCCTTCCATGATGTCAAACCAGTTATGCCTAAGATATTCTGCATCCTTGGCTTCCTGTTCCAAACGAGCAGCTTCCTCGCGTGCCTCGTTTTCTCGTATCTCTCTAAGATTTGCCTCGTCCTGCTCAAGTTCACGAAGATAATCCTCACTAAACTCAAACGGATTGTTTTGGAGGTCCACCGGTGGAGTGTTAACAGGTGGAGTATTAAGAGGTGGAGTGTTTACAAATACATTTTCCTGTTGGAATACCAGAAAGACATCTTCTGGTGGAGTGTGATAAACTTCATCTTCTGGTGGAAAGGTAGTTTCTGGCACTTGTTGTGGACTGGGGAATTGTTGGGAGAAGTCTTTGCGAGACATTGTTGAGAAACTGTGTGTGAGTTGTGTGTATGAGTTGTTTGTGATAAACAACTCTGGTGGAGTTGTATATATAAGCAAACTTGATTTGAATTTGAATTTTCCCGCTACAGTTTGAAATTAAATAATCTCGCTCGTATTTGAATTTTGAATTTTAAATTTGAATTTAGTTATTCCGCTCGAACTGTGCCGTTTAAAATAGAAGGGGTGTTTTGATTTTTTTTAATTCAAAAGTGTAAAACTAATACGTTTCGTATGTCTAAATTTGAAAGTGCGTATGTTTTTTTACCGTATTTTTATTTTACGTTTCGTATATTTTTTATTGTGTTGTATTGTATTTTTAATTAAATGAATTTAGTTTATTTGGAAATTTGAATAAAATAAATAAAGTTGTAAGCATGAGCCCCAAATAAGTAAATTGAGGTTAGTTATGACTTGGGGGGGGGGGGGGGGGGGGGGTTAGTTGTGAAGATTTGTTATAGTGATGTGGCACCTGTGGGCTCCGAATGAGTAATTTAAACTTGTCATGACTAGGGGTGAAAACGAGCCGAGCCGAGCCCGAGCCTGCCAGAGCTCAAGCTCGGCTCGTTTATATTTTAGAGAGCTCGAGCTCGAGCTCGGCTCGTTTCGAGCCTTAAGGTTTGAGCTCGAGCTCGGCTCGTGATATGATATATAAAGCTCGAGCTCGGGCTCGAGCTCGGCTCAACTATATTCCGACAACCTCGCACCAAACACCCATCTTCCACCACTATTATTTCCGGCCACAAAATTTTCCAACCACCTAAATCAAACACTCATATTCAAACGCAAATCTACATCTTTAAAACTAGATCTTCACATCAATCTCTTGAAAACTAGATCTTCACTACTAAAATAACCATATATTTAATCACGCTAGCAACACAAACGAATATCCAAACGCAAATCCAAAAACGAATCCTGAAATTATAAAACCATTTTACACCTACTAATTCCGGATCTAGTTTGACCTGATAGGGGTTATTTTGGAGCCGGAGGTAGTGATGTACGGTGGTTGTTGTGGAGCCGGAGGTGTCTCTTGCTGGGGGTGGCTCGTTCGATATGATTGTGGTTTGGTGGATAATGACTATTATTGAGAGATAAAGAGAAAGAGACTTTGTGTTGGATTTGTAAAGAAAAAAGTAGTACAAAGCTGCGTTGTGTATTTAGAAAAGGAAAGGACAGTGTTTAGATAATAATAATAATAATAATAATAATAATAATAATAAAGCTCGTTTAGGGCTCGCGAGTCTATTCGAGCTCTGTATATAGAGCTCGGGCTCGGGCTCGATTATTAAACGAGCTCTAATATAGGCTCGAGCTCGTTTAGGCTCGGCTCGTTCGAGCTTTTTACCGATCCGATCCCGAGCTTTTCATGAGCGGCTCGGCTCGTTTCCACCCCTAGTCATGACACCAGGTGCTCTTATAATGTTATATTACTTTTTTACCTTTTATCATTCTCAAACTAAAATCTCATATCATCTTCATCTTCATTTTCTCAAAAATTGAGATCCTTACTCCGTATATTGTCTTATAAATTTTCGTAAGGAACCCACTCCAATACAATATATACAACACTAAAACCCATATGTTAAAAAGATAGAAAAAAAAAAAAAAAAAAAAAAAAGAAAAAAAAGAAAGAAATCAAGTAGTAGCAAACCAAAAATGGGATGGAATAGAGAAACTGGGCACCACTACTAAATCATGATTCAGGGTACCACATCTCATTGAAAACAAAGCAGTACCCCAACACCTAAAAAAATAAACAAAAACATAATTATATGATAATGCCATTTCTAGTGATGTTACTGTGAGTAAAGTTGTACCATTCGTTACATGTGGGATAACAAGGGATGCAATGGGACTGTTTATTTCTTTAGAGAGAGATGTAGTCTAGATGTTTGAGGTAAAAGGATAAATTGGTAATTGAATTAAAAAATTAATATCAAAATCCTTTAATAATGATTAAATATGTAAAATGGATATATATGAGTAATTTCAAGGTTATAAAGGATATTAATGTAATTTGAAAATTTATAAAGATATTGATGTAATTATTAAGTTTTCTAAGGATATAGATGAAATTCTTTCTATCTTTTATTGCAAATCATACAAACTTGTGATACACAAAAAGGTTGTTTGGAGTTGCTTTGCGACATAATTTTCTGATTAACGTGATCTAAAATGCAATAAATTAGTTTTCGGTGTTTGACAATTTCTTTAACTAGTGATTAATTGCATTTGCAAGGCTTTGAAACATCAAAATAGAAAAGCATGTACGAGGCTATGAGCCCACAGTTAGAACTTAGAAGATACACAACAAAAGTGCCTTTAATATAGTACTAGCTTTGAAATCATGTAAATTGGTTATCGCTATAAGAAAGAAACATAACGAAAGTGGTATTGAGGCTAAAATTTTAAGATAGAAAATGAATGTTTTATGTAAAAAATAGTTTATACACAATCCTAATTTTACGTTAGTTGTTCATTATTCTTAAGCCAATAAGATTAAATAGTTTATACTCGTTTGAATCCTAATTATTTGAAATGACCATTAAGCAAATATTTTTTTTAACGCATACAATTTCTTAGATCTTGTGTAAACTAAACTTTTCTTTTATAAGATTTATGTTATTTATAGAAAATAATTCATTTCTTAAATTCTTTGTAACTTGAAATTATTGTTATTTGTAAAGCTATTGTCATGGAAAAACGTATAATAAAAATATTAGCTCGCTAAAAAATTTATATACAAGGTACCCGCCGCAACGCGCGGGTGTCCTGCTACAAATATAAATATATAGCCCCGATGAAAAGTTATAGCAAGAAAAGACATATTAACAAATAATCTAGACAATCTAGATTTGCTCGATACTCCAATCAACGAGAAGCAATTTACAACAGCAATCAACAAGTACTCGCAAACAACCTGCACATGATAGGCTCCATCACATTGATTAAATAAACAAAAGCGGATTTTTAAGCCACTCATCCCAACACATACTCACTTTCTTATACCTATTCTCATATATACCAATGTAACCCACAAAACCATTACTCGTACTATTCTAAGATTGATGATACGCTAGTTCACAGGCTTGTCCAGAGGATCTTGATCGTCACTATACTCAACCTGTTTACCTGTATCACTCAACACAAAGCATGCATTAGAGGGTACACGGGACTTTTCTCCCCGTATTACACTCCGACGCTCAAGTTAGTTAATGGGATAATTTTAGTGAGAAGTATATTTGTGAGAGAGGGAGAGAGTAAGTACCGTTTCTTGAATTGCTTTCGTTCCTATTTATAGAATATGAGGACTTCTAATGATCGAATACAATCTTGAAGAAGATCCAATCATATCTTTCAAATATCAAATATAATCTTGAAGAAGATCAAATCATATCTTTCAAATATCAAATATAACCTTTCCTTTGTATTTGATAGGATCTTATATGATTTGATCTCTTACCCTAAATCCATCCATATCTTAGTAAGATTTACGATATCGTTCATGTATATTCTCACACGCCATATAACACATGCTATATATCTTTAGTTAGATTCATATCTTAAAGATATCTTGATATCTTAAAAGATATCTATCAAATATATGATTGGACTATGCAAGCATAGCTTATGAGATATGCATGTGAACTATGTTATGAGCTCTTTACATCATGGTTTATGCATGATATTAATGTCATACATCATCAAGCCCCCTTAGTTCATAAATGTTGAACATATAAATGCAACATGTATGGACTAATCGTGTTTTTTGTGAGTTTGTTTGTCATTTAATGTCCCTTTAATATCATGGTGTTGGTTTGAGACTTTTTTATATTTCTTGTTCGAGCTTTTTGTCACTCTATATATAGCTATCTGTTCCTCCGTTGGCGGAACATTGTTGTAGTCCAGAGTTGGATACTTTGACACATATGTACATGTCTAGCTATTAATAGCTTTTCTATATTCCTTTCATGGCGGAGTTAATGTCATTTCATGATGGAGTTTCGCGTTGTCTAGACGGAGTCGTTGCCTTGCATGATGAAATTTTACGTCTTTAAAGCGGTTTTTCGCTTTTTGCGCGCTATGATTCATGGGTGGACATGCCACTTTGTGTATTAGCTATTTATAGCTTTTTATCCCTTTAAAGGCGGGATATTTTATTGGTCCGGACCTTTTCACATAGCTTTTTAAAGCTTTTCATCCCTTTAATGTCGGGAGATAATCATGGAAGTGATCATGGCACTTTCGCGTGATGGAGTTTCACGACTTTGAAGCAGTTGTTCTGCTTTTGCGTGATATGGTCTCACGTATTTGAAAAGGCCTTGCAGTGTTGCATAATTTATTCGTTCTTGACTTCGTGGCATCATTTATAGTTTTTCCCTACAAAAAGATACATAAAACTCTTGCCTTTTTTCTTGTTATATTAGTTATATATATATAGATATAAAATGATGTTATCCTTTCGTATAGCGACAAGTGATAGACTCATATTGTGAAAATAGTAAATTTCTTTTGTTTTTTTCCTGTCTTTTGTTTTTTTCCTGACATAGTTGCAATCATTTATAAAAAGATAAATTTTCATTTAGAAACATCTAGTAACTTATGCTTAGGCATTGAGAATGATGAAAAAAGCCAAAACATGGGTATCTCCCGTCATGGCCGGCTATACCTTACACCATAATTATTTTTCTTACTTGAAGTAGACTAAACCTACTTTATTTATTCGAAATGTCATTTTTTGTGACTCATGTGTGGCTTGCTGCTTATAATTAATCGCGAAGTCGATTCTGATTGTTTGCATCCTCAGCCCTTATGAAACTGGTGACTTGTAAATACAAGTCTTCTAGTGAGGCAGGTGGTCGAGCGATTAAGTTTTTGAAAAGTGTACCTGGGCGAAGTCCACTAATAAAAGCTCCAGTCATCATGCCATCTGAACGATCAGTCATATGTAGTGTTTCCTTACCAAACCTTCCCAAGTAGTCCCTTAGCGACTCATCCGAGCGTTGTCGGATCCCAAGGATTTCTGCTTGTGTCTTTTGGAATCTTCTTTGCTGTAAGAAGTTCGCACGAAACTTGTCTCTTAGCTCATGAAAGCTATTTATGCTCCCTTGTGGCAAGTTGTCATACCAGAATCGGGCGGCCCCACTTAAGGTAATATGAAAGAAGCGACACCAGGCCGGTTCTGGTAGCTTGTGTACGTCCATAGTTCCCATAAACACTGTGAGGTGATCATCCGGGTCTGACATACCGTCATACGTCTTCAGGTTTGTCGGCACCTTGAGCCCATCTGGCATATCATAATCTCTGATTCGTGCAGTGAAAGGTGACGCTACCAAGTTGCGTACATTTTTCTGTGTTTCTGTGAACGTAAATGGCTCATTATAAAAATCGGCATTGCTTACGTGTCTTTTCTTCGGAATCCCGTTAGGATCTTTAGTTGTGGACCGGTTCTTTTTACTTGGTTTGGCTTGCAAAGTGGTTTCTTCTGGTGTTTGTCGAGCCGCATCTTCATGTGAACCTTCCGAATCTGACCGCCATGGTTCTATGATAGGATGGTCATCGTTGTTGTAGAATGATGTGGGATTCACCTCTTTTCTTTTTGAGGAGAATGCTGAATACATGGCATTGATTTGCTCAAAATTTTGCACCACAAATTGCATGACTGGGTCTCCAGACGTGTCTTCTACGGCATGGCCAGGCGTATGATTTTCGTTGGTGGGATCAGAGGTATTTACACCTACCAGTGGTTCCTTAGGGTCGGATCCGACAGGTTCCGCTTCAAAAGTGCTTGTTGGTACGGTGGGCGGAGTTTCTCCCGCCATGTGCTTCTAGCTTAAGAGTTCAGTGGATAAAAAGTCGTGTCCCACGGATGGCGCCAAATGATGATACGCTAGTTCACAGGCTTGTCCAGAGGATCTTGATCGTCACTATACTCAACCTGTTTACCTGTATCACTCAACACAAAGCATGCATTAGAGGGTACACGGGACTTTTCTCCCCGTATTACACTCCGACGCTCAAGTTAGTTAATGGGATAATTTTAGTGAGAAGTATATTTGTGAGAGAGGGAGAGAGTTAGTACCGTTTCTTGAATTGCTTTCGTTCCTATTTATAGAATATGAGGACTTCTAATGATCGAATACAATCTTGAAGAAGATCCAATCATATCTTTCAAATATCAAATATAATCTTGAAGAAGATCAAATCATATCTTTCAAATATCAAATATAACCTTTCCTTTGTATTTGATAGGATCTTATATGATTTGATCTCTTACCCTAAATCCATCCATATCTTAGTAAGATTTACGATATCGTTCATGTATATTCTCACACGCCATATAACACATGCTATATATCTTTAGTTAGATTCATATCTTAAAGATATCTTGATATCTTAAAAGATATCTATCAAATATATGTGAATATTGGACTATGCAAGCATAGCTTATGAGATATGCATGTGAACTATGTTATGAGCTCTTTACATCATGGTTTATGCATGATATTAATGTCATACATCATCAAAGATATACTCTTCTAGTTATTACATATGATTTTTATTGTTTGAATGTTAATTAGTAGTTGAAAGTTCATATTTTTGTGCGGTTTATTCGTCGTAAAAGGTTAATTATTTGATGACGTTATGATATATATATCTTCCGACACAAGTATTGGGTTTATGAAGCAGTATTCGGGTTTATTAAGAATTTGGGGTTCAATACTTAGATGTCGTTTGTTTTTTCCTAAGAGCACTCCTAATGGTAACGCCCCCCCCCCCCCCACCCCCACCCCCCAAGTTATTGTTTAACATTTCGGTGTTAAACGATGTTAACCATTGTGGGTGTCGTGTTATTCCCAAGTTAAGTGTTGGATGTTAACACACCAACGCCCGTTATTTCATTTCTTTATTTATTATTTTTTTTCATTTCTGCCCCTAAATGAGGGGTTGTTTTTGTAAATTATTGGTGAGTTAAAGTTTAACTTGGGAATGTTATGATTGTGGGTGTTTTTTTGGTGAGTTAAGGTGAAATGTTAAAGCTGATGTGGCACGTGTTAAATGATAACTTGAGTTACCATTGAAAGTGCTCTAATAAGCATTTTTCCCCCTCTTTTCACTTCTTTTGTCTGCAAGATGGCAGAGGTGTTTGTATGTTTTTTTTGCATACATAAGTGCTTCTTTTCACTTATTTTCTCTTCTAAATTTCAGACATTATATTTCACTTCTTACCTCTTCTTTCACAAACCCTGCATCTCTTTCTCAACATCTTGTATCTCTTTTACGGTTCGTCCTTTTTTTTACGTTTTCATCTGTTTTTTTATGTTTTAGACCGTTTTTTACATTTTCGGACATTTTTTACGTTTTCGCCCCTTTTTTTACATTTTCGTCCGTTTTCTTACGTTTTCGTGCATTATCTTAAGTTTTCGTCTACTTATTATGTTTTCGTCTGCTTATTATGTTTTCGTCTGGTTTTTTACGTTTTCATCCGCTTTTTTATTTTTTCGTCCGTTTTTTTATTTTTTTCGTCTATTTTTTTCGTTTTGATCCCTTTTTTTACGTTTCCGTCCGTTTATTTTACATTTTCGTCTGTTTTCTTATGTTTTTGTCCATTATCTTACGTTTTCGCGTAATTATTTACGTCTTCATCCTTTCTTTTTTTTTACATTTTCGTCAGTTTTTTACCCGTTTTCGTCTATTTTTTTACATTTTCGCTCGTTTTCTTACGTTTTTGTCTGTTTTCTTACGTTTTGTCCGTTTTCTTACGTTTTCGTACATTTTTTACGTTATCATTTGTTGTTTTATGTTTTCGCCGGTTTTTTTAAGTTTTCGTCCAATTTTTTACGTTTTCGTTCGTTTTTTTATGTTTTTGTCCGTTTTCGTACGTTTCCTTACGTTTTCGCTGTTTTTTTTACGTTTTCGTCATTTTTACATTTTCGCCCGTTTTTCGTCCGCTTTTTTACGTTCGGCCCTTTTTTTACGTTTTCGTCCGTTTTTTACGTTTCGTCTGCTTTATTACATTTTCGTATGTTTTTTACGTTTTAGTATTTTTTTTATGTTTTTGTCCTTTTTTAGTTTTTCTTTCGTTTTTTACAATTTAGTTTGTTTTTTACGTTTTCATCCATTTTTATATGATTTCGTAAGTTTTTGTATGTTATTCTATGTTTTCTTATGTTATATTACGTAACAAAACATATGATATTGTAAGAAAATGGACGAAAACAGAAAAAAAAAAAAAAAAACATAAAAATAAACAGTCCAAAACGTAAAAGTAAACAGTCAAAAACATAAAAAAAACCAGATGAAAACGTTAATAATAAATAAATAAATAAAGTCAAAAACGTTAAAAACATTAAAAAAAACAGGCGAAAACGTTAAAAAAAAATGTTGAAAACTTAAAAAAAAAAAAAAAAAAAAAAAAAAAAAAAAAAAAAACGGAAACGTAAAAAACGGACGAAAACGTAAAAAAAATGACGAAACGTAAGAAACGGACTAAAACGTAAAAAACGGAAAAAAATGTAAAAAAAACATACAAAAACGTAAAAAAACAAACGAAAACGTTAAAAAATGGTCGAAAGCATAAAAAAGATGAAACGTAAAAAACAGACAAAAACGGAAGATAGGTTGAACGTAAAAAAATGGAAGAAAACAGGCTAAAATGTAAAAATGGACGAAAACGTTAAAAAACAGAAGAAAACGTAAAAAAACAGACGAACACGTAAAAAAATGGACGAAAACGTAAAAAAAAACATATGAAAGAGTAAAAAATGGGCAAAAACGTTAAAAAAAATCAAATGAAAACGTAATAAAATAGAAGAAAACGTAAAAAAGGGGTCGAAAACGTGAAAAAATAGACAAAAACATAAAAAAACGAATGAAGACGAGAATGTAAGGAAACAGACGAAAACGAAAAAAGCAGACGAAAACGTTATAAAACGGCTAAAACGTAAAAAAAACCAACGAAAACGTAGAAAAAAATGAAAACATAAAAAAACGAACAAATACGTAAAATAAACGAAAACTTAAAAAAAAAGTCGAAGACTTTTTTTAAAAAAAATGACGAAAACGTAAAAAACTGCCGAAATGTAAAAAAAAATGGTTGAAAACGTAAAAAAAATTACAAAAACGTAAGAAAACATTGAACCATTTGACCTATATAATTAGAGGGCTTATAGCAAAAAAAAAGAAAAAAATAAAAATAAAAAAAAGAAATAAGTACTTCAATAGCGAAATAATAATAATAATAATAATAATAATAATAATAATAATAATAATAATAATAATAATAATAATAATAATAATAATAATAATAATAATAAATAAAACAATCTTCTTGCATGCAGATGAAGACTTTAGATGTGCCTCGTCTTTTGCAGACTTGGTTTGCAGATGAGGAGGTAAAAGCTCTGAAAAAACAAACAACACCTTAGTCATTAAGGGGTAACAAAGGAGGGATTGACCCAGTGACGGACCAAGGACTCTAGGTGTATAAATTATTTTTACGAGTATAAAAGAAATAAAAACGAACTAAAAGTTACCGTTTCATTTAGTACCCAAATTAATGACATGTATTTCCTTTTGATAGTAAAGTAAGTAAATTAAACTAGACATGTGTTTATGTGGAACAATATTTTGGGACTAAGTTCATTTCGAAAAAATCATGATTTTTAACAAAAATTTACACTAGCCTATAAATATCTATCGGGTTTCTTTGAACCCCAAAAACCCTCTTAGGTCCAACCCTGTTACAAAGGTTAATAAGCTGATGGTGTTTAGTAGAGTCAAAGGGTTTAACTGACTTTGCTTTATATGTTTGATGTACACGTTCAAATTTTAGTGAGGGGTTAATTTGGTGTTCACGTCCATCTTGATGGTTTAGGTACTAGCAGGGGCAAAACCGTAAATTATTCAATGTTGTGTTTATAGCCTAATTAAATGATTAAATTAATTAATCTATACCTTTTGGCGGAGATATGTCCCCGCTAAAAGTGTATAATAAATTTGTGACCCAGGTTTCGGCGAGGACGTGTCCCCTCTAAAAGTCTAATATTAAATTTTTGATTACACCTTCGGCTCCCTGCCAAAAGCCTCTAACCTATTTTGCAGCATATTGCTGTAAAATAGGTAATTTCCAGATATTTTTCAAAAAAAAAAACTAAACCATCATAACCTGTTTTGTAGCATATTGCAACTTGTTTAAACAATAATCTACACCAAATTCGCTAAACATAATATATATATATATATATATATATATATATATATATATATATATATATATATATATATATATATATATATATATATATATATATATATCAAAATTCGCTAAACATAATCCAAATTCGCCAAAACGGTTCCATCTACCAGCAATCAAATGGTCCAAAACTATACGCATAATCCATTTAGTTGGGGTTGGGGTTGGGACCTTTGGATTTAGAGCCTACAAGTAATCAAATTCAAGTGATGATGACATAAAATAACAAGTTATCAATTTCAAATAATGATCACGTTTAATTAAAATGATCCAGAAATTCCACGCCAAAAGTTGCTATCATCAATGAAAATTTTTGGCGGGATAAAGTAATTGCAAAGAGGGAAACTGGATAAATCTCTTGGCGGAGACATGTCCCCGCTAAAAGTAGCGGCGGGAAAAAACCCGAGAACAATTAAGAGTTACAACTTTGGTCAAATTTTGTCAAATATTAAATATACTTTCAGCGGGGACATGTCCCCGCCAAAAGAGTGCGTTGAAAATTTAGTAAACGGCGGTGATAAGAGCGTCCCCGCCAAAAGCCTCCTCCCCCGTCTTCCGGATTGTTGTAGTGGTTGAAGTGTATAACAAAGATAACTTACTGATAGATGTTTGGATTACCATTGAAATTGGAAATATTTTACATTTTCTAAACAATAAGTATAAATATAAATAACTAGTTTAAAGACCCGTAGATTCACGGGGTTTTTAAATGAATATGAAAATGAGAGAATAAAAAAAAGCCGAAAGTAAACATATTTCATTAATATATCAAATAAATAATGAGATAATACACGAATTATACGACAATCAATTGAGTTACTAACAATTAAATTAATAAACATTGATATTAGTTGTTGCAGTGGTTGAAGTGTATAGCAAAGATAAATTACTGACAGATGTTTGGATTAATTACTATTGAAATTGGAAATATTTTACATTTTCTTAACAATAAGTATAAATATAAATAATAAAATATAAATGATATTTATATTTTTAGCAAGTAACATCATGCTTCTAGAATATCATTGTACTCTATATGAAGCTAACACAGTGTACATTAAATAGTGGGCTTTATTTCAATCATTATAACCAAGAGGGTATACATTGAATTTGAAATCAATCAAAGGGGCATAAATGCACATAGTTCGTTAGCAGTGTGATCCCAATATACATGCTGCATGCACTCGTTATTCTTCATCTTTAAACCTCTCTTTGAACAAATACACACACTGACACACAAAATTCAACCGGTTGAAACTACAAAATAAACCCATCAAGAATCCACCATGGACGATTCTTCTTCACAATCACAACAACAATATGATGATCCTGGTTCCACGTCTCGTCCTGTTGCGGGTTCTGACCTATCAGAAGAACAAAAAGATAATGATCGTATGGATGTCGCCGTGTCGAATCTACCACCCCAAATGGAATCTTCAACCCGGAAAAGAAAAGAAATGATGGACGCTCATACCGCAACGGGAAGTGCTAACAGAGAAGGTAAATCTGATGAGATTGGTCTTTTGATGGATCTTTATGCTCTATACAGTAGAACTGGGAGATACAGATCATTATCAGGATCCAACGATGATAAGAAACGAGTTTTTTACAAGTATTGGATTGAAGAAGAAAAGAAATATGGGAGTCAAGAAGAATTGGATAAAAAAGTTGATGAATTGCATGCAAGATTCTTGAACAATATGGATAAGAACGTTGAAGGTCCGAGTGATTCTGTTGATATCGAGATCCTTAGAGTGTCGCATTGGATTTGGGGTGAGGAGATTGGATCAGATCAAGATCAAGATTCTGAAGGTTTATCAGATGAAGATGTCGATGGTGATGATCATGCTGATGCTAAAGATTTGCCGTCTAAAAGAAATGAAGATGGGTCTTCGGGTTCTTAAAATGGGTATAATCTGTCTAAGGGGTGTTGAGAATTTGGGTTTTTTGTTAATCGGATTTACGAAGATGCATTGGATGATTCAAATATTTTCAGGGTTTTGTCATTAGGGTTTAAGAGATTGATTTGATTCAAACATAAAGATTTTGGATGTATAGAAGTTTGACTTTAGGTTAGTCAAAGTGTTAAATTTTGTCAAGTATGTTCGAAATTCATATTTCAGGTTATTGATGTTAGTTTCTTCACTTTCTTGATGTTGTGGATAGTCTTCGGCCTTTTTTTTGCTTGAGTTTATGAACTGAAATTGAATTTTACTACAAAGGAAACATGCATGATAGTAGAGTTTGGATGTAGAGTTGTTTGACTTTAGGGAGGTCAAAGAGTTTACTTTTGGTAAATATGTATGATTTTGTGGTTAGTGATAAAGGGTAGAGATTATGAAGGTAATTTTCTTGATGTTTAACTTCGTTTATCGCGTCTATTGGAAATATATTTAGGAATTTTTGGACTTAAATATCATGTTCTTGATATGTTTCTGGTATACTTTAGCTAAGGTGTCAAAATTTCTACTTCTCATACACTTTTAACATATAGTTTGAAAGAGATAAAAGGCAATAATGTTACACATCTATTGAATTAGTTCTGTGTTGATTGAGGGACCTCACGCATAGAGGGAAATCTTGATAACGAACTTTTAAATTTTGAAGTTAAAATATTTAATTTGCTGTTAATTGTTACACGTGCAAAAGTCCAATCTCAAATTTTGAGTTGTGTAACTTTTGGATATGTTTTTTTCTGTAATTTTAAGGCTTGCAAATCCAATCAAAATTGTGTACACTTCATACACATACAAACGTAAAAAAGCAAAAAGATTTGATTAAGTTTACGGATCACAATTTCTCTCATATTTCTAAACAAATTTTACCAAAAAATCTCTACAATATCCACATTCTTAGTTCTAAGTTTAGAATTATGTAACTACTATAAAATAAAATAAAAAGGCAAATATGTAACCATATCCACACAACTTATACACTTGGAATTAGGGTCGAGCAAATCCACCTGAAAACTGATCCGAACCGATAAACCAACCGAAACTGGACTGAACCGAACCAAACCGGCCTTTTTGGTTCGGTTTCGTCTTTGTATATCTATTTCGGTTTTTTCGGTTTCGGTTTGATTCGTCTTTTGTCGGGTTTTTTCCGAAACCCGAAAACCGACCCGAACCGAGTTATTCGGTTCAGTTTTGGTTTTGATATCTATTTCCGGTTCGGTTCTCGGTTTGAGTTTTTTCCTTTTTCGGTTTTTGAGTCGGGTCGGTTTTTGTCAGTTCGAGCCGGGTTTGACCCGATGCTCACCCCTACTTGGAATCATATTAGCCTTTATTTCTATATATAGTAGTACTTCTTTTATTTAAACCAAAGATATAAATAATACCGTGAGGCGTAGCATAGCGGCATAGCCAAGCCTCAAGTTTTAGCATGAGGCGTGGCGGCAGGGCATTTTTAAGGCGTGAATTTAGGCGCCAAAAAGTATTTATAGATTTATATCATATTTCATTATTATATGAGTCACTACAACAATCGGATGGACGGGCGAGGAGACTTTCTCCGGGGACACAATGTCCCCGGCGAAAGTCACTAAACGACAAAATAAAATCTGACGTGACACATGAATACGCTGACCTGTTATGGAAAATTCAACGAACACTTTCGGCGGGGACATGTCCCCGGCGAAAGTACGTTTGATATTTATCAAACTTTGACCGGCTAGTCAAAATTCAACGTAACCTTTCTCCGGGGACATGTCCCCGCCGAAAGTGTATTTCACGTTTACCAAAAGTTGACCAAAGTCAAAAGCATGCTAATTGTTCGCGGGAAATTTCCCGCCAAACCTTTCCCCGAAGACATGTCCCCGGAAAAAGTAATATTTACAAAAATACACTTTATTGCAACTATTAATACATAACTAAAACCCCGATGCTTAGATAAACATAAATAACATAGTCGTCAATTCTCACAAAACACACGTAACAATATAATGGCTGGTTACACGCCGGAAAAAGAGTGGTCACTGGTTTTATCGTCGATATATCTCATTACTCGAGTTCTTGATACGTATGGGTCAGAAATTTATGATGAATATGGTTCTTATAAGAACATAGACCCGTTGATGAGAGACCGCATTTTGAAATGGTTAAGGAAAGAGCCATTCTACAGGGTGTATTTGGACTGTGAAGCTGATGGTGTTGGAGGAGAAAACACGCTGGAAGCTAAAGCAATGTTTGAGCAGTTCGTCAAGCAAAGGAAGGAAAAAGATGAAGTTGAAAAAAGCCCGTTCGATTACACATTTAATGATGCGGGAAATAGGGTAACAAATCTTGAAGCATTGTTTGAACAGGTCGTCAAGCAAAGGAAGGGAAAAGATGGTGCAGGTTCTAGTAGAGCGGGAAGTAGCAGGGGGGAAAATTGAATGGGCGATGTTTGTTATGGTCTATGTCGTGTGTATCATATCGTTTGAGTTGTTTCGTTTACTTGCCGAGTTGTTTCGTTGATCTGTTTCGTTTTGTTGTCAAGTTGTTTCTTTATTCATGTGTAATTTAGTATTGGAAAAGGGGTGTTTGGAAACCATAATCTTGTTAACTAAGAACATAGTCAGCTTTACAAATCCAACATGTGCTTTGATTTATAAAAATACTTGACAGATACATACTACAAGAACAAGAACAACATCAACAACAACAACAACTACAAGAACAACTACTACTTTGATCAACAACATCAACAACAACATCAACAACATCAACAACAACAACAACAACAACAATAACAACAACAACAACAACTACAAGAACAACAACAACTACTGTAAGTTATAGGATTTCACAAACACATCAAACCAATATCATATGGGGCGTTTACAAGTTTTAGAGAGAGAAAGTTCTAGAGAGAGAAAGGGAAGAGAGTTGGGAACTATGTGAAACAAAGAAAAATGGTATTGAAGCTCCAACCATCTACCTTGGGAGGTAGAGGGTATTTATAGTTTTCTTACAAGACTCGCCTCCTACGGGCTGTGGATCAGGCATACAGTGGGTAAAGACCCATCCGTCCTCCACGGTGTTACTTAACTAAATACTAACTAATATTAAATGACTACGACTACGAGCTTTCTAATGATTACATATACTTGAGGTGACCGACACTTTAATGACGGGATTTTCTAAATCCTAACAATCTCCCCCTAAGGGAGGTCACCTCAAATTGCACAGAATACAAACAGATATTACATTAAGATTGTTCTTGGATTCTTGTTTAAGTTCATTGCTCTGTAGCCCGTAGTCTTTGATTCTTCATGTTTTGTTTGTTTGGATAATTCAAGTGGAGGTCTTTAACTGATCCAAGTGATGATGAGTTTTGAGCCAGCTTTGAGATCATCAGCTTGCATAAATCTCTGACTCTTCCATTGTAGTGTTGACATTATGTGATGTTGTGACAGTGGACCGACATGCTCACATTCTGGATCATGATTTCTTCTCATCAGAGTAGCGGAAGCTTTAGTTGATTTATGATATTTGAAGCAGCGTAGCAGAAGCATGGAGTGTGAATGTCAGAGTCATTGATGCACTAATCATGATTTCTTTTGAAATGAATGTGTTGTGTGAGCATGCGGCTATGGATTGACCTCTCCATTCTGATCAGCTGCAAGCGTCGGGTGTTCCTGCATACAACAGTTAACAATAAAGCGAACGAAAGTGTCTTTGATCACTTTCGTTGAATTAAGGTACACGACCCACGGTTCCCCGTTGATCAGTACAAGTACTGCCTGTGATCCGGCATAATTCTGAAGAATCTCCTTGACAGGGTTTCGCAGCTGCTCTAGCCGTTCTCAAACCGGAACGTCTCAAAGAAGACAATACGGAGTGAGTGAACCAGCGAATTTGAGATTCACTGATTGATGAAAAGAGATTAGAAAAACAATCGTGTACCGCTCAATATAAATTGTTTTTGCAATACAACGAAGGTTTTAATGAAAATCAAGTATCAATCATAAACACCTTTTATTTTGAAATATTAATACATTGCCGATGTGCTAGAGAAAAGAGTTTTAAGCACAACGACCTGTTTTTCAAAGGTATCCGTCAATCCATAACCTGAACCAGGATTGATTCATAAATTTGAATCGCTCCATTGTTTCTGTTCAGTTGTCACATGGTTGATCTATTGGATAGATCTCACATGCCACCTACCAAGAGCTTGTTTGATGTTGGCTCTAGAAGGCTTTCCATCTTCATTGTGAATATGTTTGCATATCACTCAGATGTTCTGGAAATACCACAAGGATAATGCGTAGGACTCATACAATTATATTCTCTCTTTCCACATTGTGTGAAACAGAGAGTCTTCATTGATTGTGTCCTTAATGAGATTTATTGATGATCTCGTGGCTCTAGACTCAATTGTGCACATTTGGTTCCTATGCCGGAGACTAGGGAGAGGGTCTCATTCTTCAATATCAACCATCTCTAAGAGAAAGTCGATAGATAATGTAGGTTCCCATGTGAGAATGAACAAGTCCTTTTAAGAGGAACTTGAGTAGCTTGGGAAGATGTAGTGCAGCGCGTCACTGGGTCCATGACGTCTTGTCTTCAATACCGGTGTTACCTAGGTAACAGCCAGTAGCATATGAATTGAACCCGGTTTCTCCCCTAAGGTTGAAATAATGGAGGGCTATTTATTTTCACCCTTTTATCATTCATTTCTTTTTAATTCTTCAACCCCCTTAGTGTTTACCGAGATTTCATAACTAGAACCTTGTTGGGTTTGTTCCAGTTCTAGCTCTATCTCAGTCCGCACTCTTCCCATATCACACTTTACTCCTTTTTTCATCATACCTAAGGACTCTACACTATCTAGAGGATTGTCCCTGGGTAGATCCCTCCGGCTCTGGCGGGATCGTGGAAACGAATAGCTAACCTAACCATCCTTATATCACCATACATAAAGTAAATTTGGTCGGTCTTTTTGGTATTGTTCATCAGCCATTGGAACCAATTAAAAACCATTTGAAAAACAATCCAGGTACTTGTGATATATTATCAAAGCATTTTGTACCTGAATCGTTTTTTATATTTTAGAAAACGGCTCCCCCTCAACATGTGCATCATATGTTTGAAATCATTTTGGCACATGGAGGCAAGAGGAAGAATTCACTTCTATGATAAATATTTTCTAAAAATATTGACATCACTTTCCCGATCAAAATCAGTGTTTCACATACAGTTAAAGATATTTTCAGGAAAGAATGTGGTTTTCAAAAATTTGCTCCCCCTCAATATGTGCATCTGATTTTGAAATTGTTTAGCACATATTAGGGAAAACCTGCACCTAGAGATAAATCAATCACGATTCAATCCTTTTTGGTTTGATATAAATGCTCCCCCTTAACATGTGCATGAAAAAATTTGAAATCGTTTGGCACATGTAGGGAAGGGAGCATGTTAATCAAGTATTAAACCATTTATCGAATTATCAGTTCAAATCCAATTTAAATCACAAATTCTCCCCCGATCACAATTTTCAAATCCTTTGAGATTTGTGATCTCTATTGATTTTTTAAATTAAATTTTAAGAACTTTTGAAGAGAATAGTGACTTGCTTTTGAAAAAACATTTTAACTGATAAGGATCAGACTTTGAGACTTTAAACTCCATTGATCAATTATGCATAAATATCTATTGAAAACATAACATTAGCCAAGGTCTTGAACCACTTGTATAAAACATTGTTCATTTTGATTATCCAAAAGTAGACCTTGCTCGTTTAAGTGTCAATTGTTTGGAAAATACTCTTTTTGATTCGATTGAAATCATTCTCCGCCTCAATCAATGACATAAGTTGTTGATTGAGAGATAGAGATTTTGACAGATGATAGGCCCAGATGATTTTCAAAAAAATATAGTCCGAGGTATTTTCAAAGCAATGTGGTTTTCATAAGATGACAAATATTTTTCAGAAGAATCATTAGAAGGAAAAATATTTGAAAAAGGAAATATTTGTCTTTTTGGTGACAAACATTTGTTTTTAGAATCAGAGCATGAGATATGAAAAATAAGATTAAGCGTGGCTCTGTTCTTTCTTTTTAAAATGGGTTACTGTCTGAAATGACAATAAACCACCATTTTTCTCCGTCTTTTTTTTTTTTTTTTTTTAAGCAAATTATGTACATTCGAAGAACATCTAAAAACCCGTGACATTCTTTGAATGTCAACACAAAGTCCGTAGATGATATCGAATAAGAAAAACAAGACAAAATAACAATATTTTTGGGATTTTTCAAGATTTTTCTAATTTTTATGGATTTAGAAAATTTTATATTTTTCTATTTTCTTTTTGTGGGTTTTGAAATTTTGTATATTTTTTTTTTTTTTTGAATAAATATATTCAAGAGATAGATGAAGAAAAACCATTTACTCCTCGTCTTCATCTTGAAGACGTTTGAGTGTTTCCGGTTGTAGACTCTTTAGGCCAAGTCGTGGAAGGATTAACTCAAAACGTTCTCTAGGAAGAGCTTTGGTGAAGATGTCTGCTAACTGGTATTCAGTCCTCACAAAATAGAGTTCTACCACACATTTTTCCACTTGTTCCCGAATGAAATGATGTCGAACGTCGATGTGCTTTGCTCTTGAATGTTGAACGTTGTTGTAAGAGAGAGCAATGACACTTTTGTTATCACAATACAGAGGGATTTTGTTGAATTCAAAGCCATAGTCAGATAATTGGGATCTCATCCATAGGATTTGAGCACAACAAGATGACATGGCTATGTATTCAGCCTCTGTAGAGGATATAGAAGTACTCATTTATTTCTTTGAAGACCAGCTCACAAGCTTATCACCCAAAAACTGAGCACCTCCAGACGTACTTCGACGTGTATCTTGACATACTGCATGGTCAGCATCTGCATAGGCTGTTAGTGACATACCGGTGTCCTTCGGGTACCAAAGTCCCATGTTGATGGTTCCTTGGAGATACCGAAATACCCGTTTAACCGCTTCAAGGTGCTTTTTGGTAGGCTTAGCCTGGTATCTAGCACACATGCATACAGCGAACAGAATGTCATGTCTACTGGCTGTGAGGTACATCAGGGATCCAATCATACTTCGATATTTCGTTTGATCTACCATGATCCCTGAGTGGTCCTCATCCAGTTTGGTACGTTCCACCATGAGAGTGTCAACGGTGTCACAAGTGTCAAATCCAAATTTCTTTAATATTTCATTTGCATATTTAGATTGATTGATAAAAATGCCTCCGGGACTTTGTGAAATTTGTAATCCCAAGAAAAATGACATTTGTCCCATCATTGACATTTGAAATTTGGAGCCTATCTCCTTAGAAAAACGGTCACATTCATTGGGGTCAGTCGAGGCAAAAATAATATCGTCAACATAGATTTGAACGTGAATTAAATGTTTGCCTGACTTTCTGGTGAACAATGTCGGATCAACTGCTCCTTTGCTGAATCCAGTAGATAGAAGAAACTTTGATAGCGTATCATATCATGCCCTTGGAGCTTGCTTCAAACCGTAAAGAGCCTTCTTCAAGCGATAGACATCAGTATGATGCTCTGGATTTACAAAACCTTCAGGTTGGCTGACGTATACGACTTCTTTAAGATCTCCTTTAAGAAAAGCCGTCTTTACATCCATCTGATAGACTACCATGTTCTTACTTGCAGCATTAGCCAAGAAGATTCTGATTGCCTCGATACGTGCAACTGGAGCAAATGATTCTTCAAAGTCAATACCATCCTCTTGACGGTATCCTTTTGCAACCAATCGAGCCTTGTTCTTTAATAGATTACCATGCTCATCAAGTTTTACTTTGAAGATCCACTTTAGAGCAATGATCATAGCACAGTCAGGAGCAGGTACTAATTCTCATACATCTAGTCGATCGAACTCATGAATTTCTTCTTGCATGGCATTGAACCAGCTGTCTTCATTCATTGCAGTTTTAACGTCTTTTGGTTCGACCTTGGACAATACAGAGTTGAAGAAGCACCATAAGGCATCAGTTGCAAGTTGTTTACGTGTGGATACTGGACGAGAGGGATTTCCAATGATGTTGTCCAATAGATGATCATGTGTCCATTTTCTAAGGTGTTCGTGTGGTTGTTGTTGAGTAACTGAAGTAGCAGAGTCGTTTTCTCCTGATGAAGATGGTTCTGATGATGGTTCCGGAGCAAATATGTTCTCAAAAGGAGCATCTTCGGGAGTAGTAAAGGGGTTATCTCCATCATAGGTGCCAGAAACAATTTCATGATGTACACTTGATGATTGATGAATTGAAGATGATACCGAGTGATCAGCAGCAGGCGCTTCTTGACTCAATGACATAGAAACTGAAGGATTATCTATGTTGACAGGGATAGGAGCAGCCTCTATTGATGGATTTGACAGATCATTAGCAATTGGCTCATAGTGTTCATCAAACATTGGATCAAATAATTTCTTCAAATCATCTTCTGAAGGTGGTACATATGGAGTTGTTGGTGAGGGATTGTGTACAAGAGTAGAACTGATGGGACTACTTGATGAAGGTTGTGATGCGGGTCCAGAACTGGGTTGTCCTGGAGCCATTTGACCGGTCAGCTCATCGAACGTAACGTGAATTGTTTCCATGATATTCCGGGTTCTCTTGTTGTAGATTCGGTATCCTTTTCTGCTTGGTGCATATCCTACAAATACTCCAATGTCCGCTTTAGCTTTAAGTTTGCCTAAGTCTTGACCCTCATTAGTTGGATAACATAATGCACCAAACACACGAAGGAATGGAAGATTAGGTTTTCGATTATGGACAAGTTCATATGGAGTTTTTCCATGGGATGTGTGAATTAGGGATCGATTTTGACTGTAGCATGCAGTGGCAATGGCTTCAGCCCAGAGAAACATTGGAACATTTGAGTAAATCAGCATTGTTCTTGCGGCTTCCACAAGAGTTCGATTTCGTCTTTCAACTACACCGTTCTGTTGAGGAGTTCGTGGAACACTTCTTTGATGACTGATTCCAACACTTTCATAAAACTCACTAATTTCTTTATTAACAAACTCAGTTCCATTGTCTGTTCGGATGATTCTGACAGTTTTGTTAAGTCGAACCTGCAGCTGTTTGATAAGTTTAATGATGATATTTGGAGTTTCATCCTTTGTCCTTAAGAACTTAACCCAAGTAAATCGAGAGTAATCATCAACCACAACTAACACATATTTCTTCCCGTAAATATTCTGCACTCTCATGGGTCCACATAAATCCATGTGAATGGTATGAAGAACTTCCATAACTGAGTTTGTAGGTTTGGGTTTGTGGGCATACTTCTTGCTTTTTCCCAATTGGCATGCTGAACAAAGATGATCCTTTTCATACTTTAGTCTAGGTAAGCCTATTACTAAGTCCTTTCTGGAAAGATCATTTATGGTGCCGAAGTTCAGGTGATTTAGACGACGATGCCATAACCATGACTTTGTTTTCGAAGCCTTTGACAACAAGCAAATTGGAGAAGACTTCATCATATCTTCGATAGAGATGGTGTATAGGTTTGAACCACGTGTTCCTCTTAAAAGTTCTCTACCATTAAGTTCTCTAACGCTTTTACCCAAAAAAAAAAAAAAAAAAACACGTATATTTTCTGAAGGCCACTTCTAGATCAGAATCACAAAATTGACCGACAGAGAATAAGTTATGAACAAGACCTTCAACGTAATACGCCCTGGAGATTACACTATCACCACAACATAGTCTCCATAACCCATAATTGCACCGAAATGATCATTCCCGAATCTAACAGTCCCGATGAATTTACTCACAAAGTTCATGAGCCGTGACCGGTCTCCAGTCATATGCTTGGAACAGCCTGAGTCCAGATACCACAAAACGATTTGAATGATCTGCAGTTGAACACATACAAGAATGGATAACTGGATAATTGGGATCCCCATGCAATAATGTGTTCCATTTGGTTAGTAACAATAGTTGGAGCACCCACATCGGAAGTAGAAACAATGGAATCATCAGGTATTGATGCAGTGCTAGTGTATGCATTAGACCTATTCAAAGTATGTTAACTTCTTAAAGGAATAGTTATACCAGTGGGCATCCATTTCCTAATGGGCATTGATCTGGATAGTTTAGGGCAATATACACTAAGACTAAATTTGTGTCCAGTAGGTATCCAATGATAACCTACATTGCTAAATTTTCTTCCAGTGGGTTTCTAATGTTTTCTAATCTTCTTCCGACTTTGCTTTCTAGCCTTCTTAGCTCGATTTTTGGCATTAACAGTTTTAACTGGGTATTTAACCGCATTAATCAAATCATTCACACCACATTCATGATTAGTAACAAAATCAAGCAATCATCATTACATGTTTTGCCAAAAGTAGCAGAATTCGAATTATTTACAGTACGCTTATAGCTAATACTAGAATCAACACGATTCGTTTTATTTAACTCAAACTTAAAGTTCCTAGGGTGGTCTTCTACTCTCTTCCATTGCACATTCTTAGCTTGCGAGGTTCTATCTTGCTTTGTATTGCCTGGAGGCTTTGACCCGCTTGCTTTTGTGTCACTGATTACTCCTGTAGAGGGAATTATGGGAACAATAGTTGGTTGGGCTACCTTTTGCATTCATGAACTAGAAGTGCAGGGATCTGTACTACTTGAGGGCACTTTAGAGTTCACTTTCTTAACACTGGGCATAGAATGGTTTGCATACTTGGCACTAGGCATAGAACAAGGCATCACATCTTTATCTTTCTCACATAAGGATTTTGGACATGTTGCTCTTAAACATTCTAACAGCTCCTGAGATCGTTTGGCCTGAATGCAAGCAAACCTAATTTCACTATCAAGTGGCTTGTTTATGTAATCCTCTTCTACAATCTCACGAAGACATTCTAGACTATCCTTAAGGTGAGCGAAATAGTTATGAAACACCAGTTCGTTATTTCTAAGATGAAGAGGAATGTATTTCACGGTCACAGTATATTTACAGTCAGCAGATGACTTTGATGCAACATTCTCATTAAAGACAAGTGGCATTTTCCCTTTTACCTGACTCCTCAGATTCTCAACTTCCATTTGTAAAGACGTTATTTTTTCGTTGTTCTTGTCACGAATGACTTTGATTGAATCATATAACTCTTTAAAGTGTCGCTTAACTTTTTCATTTTCTTCTAGAAAACTCTCATTTTCTTCTAGAAAACTCTCATTTTCTTTTTGTAAAGCATTAACCAAGTTTTGAAGATGAAAAGTTTGAGAACACTGAGAATCTAAAGGAGGAGGCATTTGGGAGCCAGTTACATTGTTCTTTTCACCCTTTAATTGTGAAATTTGGGCTTTCAACTTTCTGATCATGTTACAGTGAGCTTGAATCTGTTCGTCACGTTTGTTTATTTCAAAAAGAGCATCAAACTCTGGAACATTTGAGGATGTCTTGATGTTTGAGGTTTTGGCATTTTCTTTGAGATGTTGATATTTTAGTTGCAAATCAAAATGTTCAACTTCTAGTTTAGAAAGATGTTTTACCAAATTATCGTGATCATCCTGATCAATTTTCTCATTTAGTTATGAGTTTTTGTTTTCAAGCTCAATGACACGATCATAGAAAACTTTCAAAGCAACAGTTAATTCATGAAATTGAGAAGCAGTATTAGAATGCTTAGTAACAGTATAAAACACATCTTGAGCCACACAGCTCAATACTAAGTTCTCATTTAAGATATGCAAATTCTTCCTTTCAATTTCATTATATTTGAGTTCCCGTTCATAATCATTGACTTCAATTATCATTGCATCAAATTCCTTTTCCATTTCTTTAATATCTGAGTCTATCCCCTTTTTAAGACTCTCAAATTGACCTTTTAATTATTTAAAGAAAGGCATGACCTCAGTTAAATAGCATTCTTTAGTTTGCTCAAAACCCCTCTCCCCTTTAGTTATCCCAGTGGGTGTGATCCTTTTCTTACATGTCTTCTCAAAATCAACAAATAGTTGATAAACAACATACAGGCTGATTAAGGTCTTGCTTTTAGTGGGAATAGATCTAGGAACTAAATGCATTGGTGTATTCGGAGGATACACAGTTGCTGGGGGCATTTTCCTAAGGGGAGTGTTTGTTTTAACAAGTGCATTAGCCTTTTGCATATCTATGTCCTTTTTCCAAAAAACTTGTTCTGGGGTTAATAGAGTTTGAGGCTTAAATCTATTCAGAGAAATCCAATTATCTTTAGTGTAATCATGGGGTTTGAACGTTATGTTTTGCTTTTCACACTAAGGATCTTTTAGCTTCTTATTCATTTTCTCCCTAGAGACTTCATCTAATTGCCTATCTTCCTCAGTGCACTCAGCGCAACTAGGTTTCTGCCTAGGCTTAAGGATTTCATTACCATCATATATTACCTTCTGAGCTTCTCTAGCCGCTTTACCATATTCAGGATTGGGTTCCTTTACTAGGGGAATACTATGCTTATCGCTTAAGACTCTATGCTTAGTGATCATGTGAGCAGTTTGAAGTATGTTTCCTTGTACGTACAACTTATTTTCAAGCTTGTTTTTCAAAGTTTTTAGATCGGAAAAGTCATTCAAAAGTTTTGATTTCTTAGCATTAAATTCTTGTTTAAGCACTTTAACATTATTTTGGAGTTCTTGCTTTTGCTTAACAGTTTTAGAAAGCTTTTCTTGTAAGGAGATTAACTCTTGTTTTAACACTTCTTCTCTAAAGTTACTTTTTCTAATAATTGTACGCATTTGGTCATCCATTTCCTGCTCACGGGTAGTTAACTCAAACTTAGCACGCTGTTCATAAATGGCAACTTGTTCTTTATAGGCATTTAGTTCAGAGATAACCGAATCATTAGGGGCACATGGAGTGAATTCATCAAAAACATAGTCATCATTGACTGCAGAAGATACATCACTTGGTACAATCTCACTTTCACTTGATCATATGGGACAATATTACTATTACCCACTTTATCCATATTTGATTCATTAGTTACATGTGATTGTACTTTGTTATGCATCTCTTGCTCATCAACTTCATCGTATAGTTTTAATACCTCTGAGATGATTGAATCTTTGGATGGACCAGCCTGTTGTGGTGATGAGACCTTTGGAGAGACCATAGGTGAGATGCTTGCCATGAAAATTGTCTGGGCAGTAGGTTCATCATCGACATCAGAGTCAAATGCATCACAGTCTGCAACTTGAAAGGCATTTTGATGATTGTGACCTATTTCCTGAATTGGTTACTCATCCACATCAGCATCAATGTCTTAGCATTCCCTTCTGCAAGAAACAACAACTCCTCTTCATCCAAAGCTGCTCCATTATCCTGAGCTTGCACAAGCAACATCTTGTCTCTAAAGTATTATGCATTCTGTGGGCGTTTTGGAGATGTGCAGTTCCTCGCAATATGTCCCTCGCCACCACAGTTGTAGCATTTGATTGGCTTTGCTTGCTCTTGATTGGCATTTCTTCCTCGATTCTGATTAGCCACATTTCCTCCACCAACTCCAGTATTACCATAACCTGCTCCAATCATCCCTTGTTCATACCATCTTCCTTGAACATTCTGCACCACTACCTTACCATCTCTGACAGTAGCTTGATTGTGTGGATTGGATGCTGTTCTGAGGTTATTGTTGGTGTGTGGAGTGGAAATCATATTTTGACTAACCATGAGAGACAGTTGATTGATAAAGTTTTCCATGAGTGTGTTTGAGTCTGGAGGCTTATATGTTGGATCAAGAATGAGCTTGTAATTACCATTACCCGTGGGTATGACTTGAGAAGCTTTGGTGGTAATTCCAACATTGGTGTAAAAGGTTGTTGAATCATTTGACGAACTTGTTTCTCCCTGTTTAGTTTTGAACTGTTCAAGAATCATTCGTTCAAACAAAGCATGTCTCTCATTCTGAAGAAGGAAGGCATACAGTTGCTCATAGTTGGTGTTCTTTAATACTTTGGTTAGCTTCACAGAGGTGACAAATTTGTGCCATTCGGGATTCATGTTGTTTACAAACTTTGAGTTCAGCTGAATATTTGGCATGGTCATTTTGATATTCCTCATGTCATTCACAAGCTTGTGTAATCTCACGTATAACACTTTCTTCTGGTTTCATCTTAAAGTGCTCAAATTCATCATACATATGTGATTCTCTGTCTTCCTTAGTCAATTCAGAACCTGAGAGAAGCATCTTGACATTATCCCAAACTGCCTTGGCTTCAGTGTTGTGATTGATCAACTTGTAGATGTCTTTTGGAAGACCCTGAAGTATAATGTTTGAAGCCCTGATATCAGCATCGTATCTCTTCTTCTCCTTATCACTGAGCTCATCATACGTCTTTGGTCTGTCCAATCCTAAGGTCATTGTACCATCTGCAGCAGTTTCAAGAACATCTCTGGTAGTCTCGATTTGATAAGGTCCTTCATCAATTGACTTGAGAATGTTAACTCCATTTTCCTTTCCCAAGAAATACAACCTAATTCGTTGAGCCCATGAGTCATAATCAGTTCTGTCAAGCATAGGTGGACGAGTATCTGATCCAGCTGCTTGAACGTCCTCAGCTACAGTCCAAACGATAGTAGGTACGTTGTTAGACATGATTAAAATTTCTACGGGATTTTTCTATTCTTTGATTAAACCGGGAAATTGATTCTTTCACGGGATTTTACTAAACCAAAAGAACAACCGTAAAAATGTAGCACGAAGAAGTGACAAGTCTCAATAGACAAGTAGCTAAACAGTCAACTCGCTTTGGTATCAACTCGCTAAACAGTCAACTCGCTTAAAAGACAAGTCGCTTAAAACTCAAGTCGCATAAAGAAACAACTCGCTTAACACCCAAGTCGCATAAAGAGTCAACTCGCTAAATAGCCAAGTCGCATACAGAGACAACTCGCTTAACAACCAAGTCGCATAAATCAACTCGCTGCCAATACAACTAGCTTTATAGCCAAGTCGCTTTAGAACTCAAGTCGCTTAAAGAATCAACTCGCTTAATAGTCAAGTCGCATAAACCAACTCGCTTCCAATAATAAAGCAACCCGCTTCCAAATGACAAAGCAACTCGCTTCGAAGAAACGTTTTACCGTGGCTCAACTCGCTTAGTACAGTATTCAAAAACAACCACTTTAACAATCAAAAACAGCCCAACCACGATGATTCAAGTCTTCTAATTCGAAACCTAAGCACATATGATGATCCTAAACACAAAAGTACTATCAAAATTCAAACTTTAACACAAGAAATTGATCAAATGATTCAAACTCTCCTAAACACTTATAACCCCAAAAACCTTATGACATCCACCAAAACAAAGAGCATGAAAGATGAGTGATCAAACCATGGCTCTTGATACCAATTGTAAGTTATAGGATTTCACAAACACATCAAACCAATATCATATGGGGCGTTTACTGTTCTAGAGAGAGAAAGGGAAGAGAGTTGGGAACTATGTGAAACAAAAAAAAATGGTATTGAAGCTTCAACCCTCTACCTTGGGAGGTAGAGGGTATTTATAGTTTTCTTACAAGACTCGCCTCCTACGGGCTGTGGATCAGGCATACAGTGGGTAGAGACCCATCCGTCCTCCACGGTGTTACTTAACTAAATACTAACTAATATTAAATGACTACGACTACGAGCTTTCTAATGATTACATATACTTGAGGGGACCGACACTTTAATGACTGTATTTTCTAAATCCTAACAACTACTACTACTACATACGAAGATTTTCCATGTCACCTAACAGCTCACGAAGTAATGCATCCGACTGACATGCGTGGTCGTCAGGAATCCTTGCCATTTCAAGTATGGCCTCCAACAACCTTACTCTTGTCTCTAGCACATGTTTTTGTGATTCCAACAAGTTTATCCTAAGATCTTTTTCATGGCAGCTCGAGCACTCTGTTGGTGCAGATCCAGAACCTTGAGAAGAGATTGTTCTTAAGTACTAGTCAAATTCATCCTTCCACATAAAATATCCGCACCCATTATCTTCTTTTCTGGGCTGTTACATAATAAGAACATTATAAGAGATTACAACCCAATTATTTGTATATTTACATAAATAAGAAATGTATGATTGTTCACCTTTGACAGAGGACATGCATAATATTGTCGTCCAGATGAATATTCTCTATGTGATGTTCTTAATCTTATATTTCTTGTTCCACAAGAACACATAAAAGGATTAAATGGCTCCATCTCAGGTTTTGAAATTTGTGTGAAGTTAAGAGGTTGTGAGGTTGAGTGGTTTTGAGGATAAGAGGTTGTGAAATTCGTGCAAAGATACAAGAACTATATAATAGGTTTGTCATGTTGGTGGGAAGTTTTGGCGCTATTTTTTTGGTGGGAATTTTTGGCGCCATTTTTTTTGTGGGAAGTTGAGACCAATAGAAAACTGCAAGAATTTGGACTTATGCATTGATGTATTGATGTATATAAATAATAATAATAATTTATATATACTTGGTCGTTTAACATGATACGTATACCATAGCACCTATACTTGGTCATTTAACTTGATACGTATACCATAGTACCTATACTTGGTCATTTAACATGATACGTATACCATAACACCTATACTTGGTCATTTAACATGATACGTATACCATAGCACCTATACTAGGTCATTTATCATGATACGTATACCATAGCAACTATACTCGGCCGTTTAACATGATACGTATACCATAGCACCTATACTCGACCGTTTAACATGATACGTATAACAATAACACCTATACTTGGTCATTTAACATGATACATATACCATAGCACCTATACTCGGCCGTTTAACATGATATGTATACCAATAGCACCTATACTTGGTCATTTATCATGATACATATACCATAGCAACTATACTCGGCCGTTTAACATGACACGTATACCATAGCACCTATACTCGACCGTTTAACATGATACGTATACCAAGGCGTGCCTATACTCGGGCGTTTAACATGATACGTATACCATAGCACCTATAATTGGTCATTTAACATGATACGTATACCATAGAAAATTTTTAGGTTAAATTTAAATTGATTTGTTATTAATTTTAGTTATTGAAAATGATAATAAAGATTTTTTTAATATGAAAATTGATTAAAACACCTTTTGCCGGGGACATGTCCCCGGGAAAAAATTTCACGATTTTTTTATTTTTCCCTCCCATCTTTTTACTTTATCCCGCCATAACCTTCCCCGGGGACATGTCCCCGGAAAAAGTCTTGCTAGAAGACAAACAAATTTTCGCCGGAGACATGTCCCCGGCGAAAACTAATCGTAAAAATCACCTCAACTATTAACCAAGATCTGCTTACAAATGAGATTAAAAAAAACGCCAAACTCACGCTAGCTGGTCCACCTCAGCTCCTTCTCCATCACCGCACCACCTCCACCACCACTACATCACCGCGCCGCCTCCACCACCACCTCCACCACCACCTCCATGGGTATCTTTTAGTTTTTACTAATTTTTATAAACACTCTTGACTGATTGTTAAATGCTTCATGGGTTTTTGTTATACAGTTGTAATCTTAAGTGGGTATCTCTTATTTGGTTAATGCTTCATGGGTTTTTACTTGTGTTATACCGATTTGATTGAAAAGCTTAGGTATTGTGGTTTGTAAGTGATTATAATGTGATATAATGTGATAATAATAATAATGAGATAATCAGCCATTCGAGTGGTTGCAAGATAATCATCCATTTTGGTACATTTTTTATTCAAGTAAATCGATTTCAGTGTTATGTATTAATTTTCAAAAGCTAATTTTATGAAACCCCTTTATGCAGTCATGGCTGAAAGTTCGCCCAGATCGAGACTCATATACGTGGTAACCTTTTTAAAAAAATATAAGCCAATTATATAAGCTTAGCCAAACACCACTGATTTTCCGGCTTATTCTGAGACTTACTGCTTATTATGATATAAGCTCATAAGCCCGTTATATAACTAATGAGATAATCATTTGAAACAACTAGATAAGGAGATTGTTTTCTTAGTATACTTAAGACACTAGAAAGTAGAAATTGATTAGTTGTAGGAATATATGCGTTATGAAGATAGAAATCAATTTAATGTATCTGTAACCGCTTATTATGTGCTTTGCTTTTATACTTGTAGGAATATAGGGTGTCACGGGTGCCAAGCCGAGGCCAAGCCGCGACCACAGCCGAGACCAAAAGGTAAGATATGTCGTTGCGTATTTTAAATAGTTTAGGGTTTTAGGTAATGAGAACTATCCAAGCATCGGGTATCAAAAAGACCCTTTAAACCATTATGGTTGAATTGGTCATTTTAACAATTAGGGTAGGAGAGTAGGATGGTGGATTTTGGGACCTAAACCAAGATCTTGGCAAGGTGTTGGGGTCCACCCCCTTTCATGTGCAATAGCACTTTAACTAGGTTAATGAGATCATGTTGTTTCATCTGCTTGTGATACAAAAGATTTGATCATGTTTGCTTACGACTTTTTGAACAACGTGTCTAGGGTTGAGGGTTGGTGAAAACATAAGAATGGTGTTAGTGTGTCTAGTTAAAGTGCTATTACACCATTTCCCGACATCATTTCATTCTCCTTTTTACAATAATCTTCCCAAAAACTCACCAACAATTCTCTCCTATATTATCAAACAACAAAAATGAAGTTAGCGGCTGTGACACGTGGCTTCTCCGATGGTTTACGACGAGGAGGTACACGGTTTCTTGGTCCAGTAGATACAGGAAAAGTGTACAGCCCATTTCTTGTTACGGTTTGTTATGGTTACCTGATGATGAGGGTTGAATCTTGACGGGTAGAAATGTGGTGCAAAAGGGTTTAGCGTGCTTTGAGAGTTCATAACTGTATGTGTGTGTTTTTAGTGTGTATTTTTAGGTGTGAAACTCTGTGTGTGTGTGTGAGAGAGAAAGAGCCGAGATGATAAGAAGAGAGATGAATGGGTTAGTAATGATAGTGATGGTATGGTGGTGAGAGATGAAAGGGTTTGTGAGGGTGCCTCATTAACCCCACTTCACTCGGCACCATTCCAGCACTATCATTACAAACCCTTTCATCTCTCTTCTTATCATCTCTGCTCTCTCTCTCTCTCTCTCTCTCTCTCTCTCACATACACACACACAGAGTTTCACACCAAAAAACACACATTAAAAACACACACACAGTTATGAACTCTCAAAGCAAGTTAAATCCTTTTGCACCACCTTTCTACCCGTCAAGATTCAACTATCATCATCAGGTAACCATAACAAACCGTAACAAGAAATGGGCTGTACACTTTTCTTGTATCTACTGGACCAAGAAACCGTGTACCTCCTCGCCGTAAACCATCGTAGAAGCCACGTGTCACCGCCGCTAACTTCATTTTTGTTGTTTGATAATATATGAGAGCATTGTTGGTGAGTTTTTGGGAAGATCATTGTAAAAGGGAGAATGAAATGATGTCGGGAAATGGTGTAATAGCACTTTAACTAGACACACTAACACCATTCTCATGTTTTCACCAACCCTCAACCCTAGACACACTGTTCAAAAAGTCGTAAGCAAACATGATCAAATCTTTTGTATCACAAGCAGATGAAACAACATGATCTCATTAACCTAGTTAAAGTGCTATTACACATGAAAGGGGGTGGACCCCCAACACCCTGCCAAGATCTTGGTTTAGGTCCCAAAATCCACCATCCTACACTCCTACCTTAATTGTTAAAATGACCAATTCAACCCTAATGGTTTAAAGGGTCTTTTTGATACCCGATGCTTGGATAGTTCTCATTACCTAAAACCCTAAACTATTTAAAATACGCAGGTTAAGCTTTGGACAAACCAGAAGAAGCAGAAGATATCAGAAGTCAACTGACAAAACCGCCTGGCGAACAAGAGTTCGAGCCTTATGTGTTAGGATATGTTTTTAGAGAATAACATGGTTAGGATTCCCGTTAAATGGATTATACGTATAGTTTTGGACCATTTGTGAATAGGTAGCTTATGTATAATTTTGGACCATTGGCGATTTTGGAAACACATGAATATGTTACCGGTTAATGGTTATATATGATATTATGTTTAGCGAATTTGTGTTGTAGCATAAAATAGGTTCTGAAAAAAGGTTGATACATTGTAGATTTTTTCCCGAAAAAATCTGAAAATTACCCATTTTGCAGCAATTTTCTGCAAAATGGGTCAAAGGCTTCCCCGGGGACATGTCCTCGGCGAAAGAAGATTAGATCATCTATAATTTTCCATTTTCCCCGGGGACATGTCCACGGCAAAAGTTGGTGCCACGTCGGACGTGTTTGACTAGCGTAAAATGGTTGCGGGACCCACATGTCCCTGGTAAAAGTTGACTTCAGTCACCGGTGAAAGTATTCCCGAGAGGGTATTGCCAGGGGACTTTCGCCGGAGACATGTCCCCGGGAATAGGCTTCGCAAGGGACATGTCCCCGGCGAAAGATGTGATATTTCCCCTGCGAAAGCCCACATTGTTGTAGTGAGTGGTAAACATTAGTAACTGCAAACGCAAATCCCAAATATTAGTAAATTCTTTAAACACTTAAAAAAAAACTCGACACGTCTTACGCTTTTGCATGCTTTCGTTTTCTATACGAGTAAGAACTTTTGGTTAATTGTTGCATGAATGTATATAATTTGGAAACGGTACAAAAACCTTAACGATTTCTTTTATTGGGTATGCTTTCATCTTTGTGTATAGTGAAAGTTTTGGTGAATTTTTTATGAAAATGTATATTTCGTGAGGTCCATAAAAGACTTCGATACATGGATTCATAACTTTTTGAGTTTTGGTCGTAAAATATAAACGTATTTTTTCAAATGTACCGAGTTAGTACGTATACTATTTTTTGTTCCACTTAATGCAACGTACTTTCATGTTTTGTTCCAATCTAGTATGTGATGATGACGTGGCATACCTGAAAGTCTGATACGTGTCACCATTTATAACGTGACACGTTATCAACATGTAATAGATTGGAACAAAACATGAAAGTACGTTACATTAAGTAAAACAAAAAATAATACACGTACTAAATCGATACATTTGAAAAAATACGTTGCTATTTTACGACCAAAACCTTTAACTTTTTTGATATCGAGTTTAGTTGGTTGCGCATATTTACAAAGTATTGAAGCCAATAAAACAACTGATATCGAATCTCGTGGGCTGTTCTGCGAACAGCCATTTCCTAGTATATATATGTGAAAATATAATTTCCTAGTAAATTGCATACAAGTTATGTAAAGATTAACGTATATATGTAGCTTTTTCATTGCAAATAAAACACACAAAAATAAAAAGAAAAAAGATCCCTTAATACAAAAATGATGTTAATAACTAGTTATCATCAATAAAAATCAATCGACATTAACAGACAGTTAAAAAAAAAAAAAAAAAAAAAAAAAAAAAACAAAAACAAATCATCAAGATAATAATATGAAAATCATATTAACTTACATCAATGTTTGGCAAAACTAGCTGTAAGCTGTATGCTGTAAGCTGTAAACTGTAAGCTGTAAGCTGTAAACTGTAAAGCTGTTAACATGAGCTACAAGCTGTATCTTTTTTTTAATAAAAGTGTTTGGTAAATTAGCTGTTAAATGTAATTATAAGATGTAAAATGACATAAAATGACAAATTTATAATTGTAAATAAATGTTTGGAGGGTATATTAGTAATTTAAAGTTTTAACAGCTCATAGACATTTAAAAAGCTTCATGGATCAGCTTTTCATTTTGGAGCTATTTGTTTGAAATAAAAGCTTGTAGCTAATGCATCCAAACGAAGCTACTTAGTTTATAGGAGATTATTTTGTAACAAAAAGCTAATAGCTCCTCCAAAAAGTTCCTGCCAAACAGGCCCCAAACCCATGAAAAAATTAACAGCTTTTGAAAATCAAACATATGAAAGAAAGTCAATTAAATCCTTTGAAACCCCTTAACGACTAAAGTACCAAACCCTAAGTTCTTAATAAACCTGGATATACTGCTTCATAAACCCGAATACTCGTGTCCAAAGACATATTATAACGTCTTATAAGACACCCAAGATCTACTTAACCTTCATTAACATTCTACTAATTAACCTTTTATAAACTTGAACTACTAATTAACCTTCAAACAGCGAAAATATGAACTTCAAAAAATTTATATAAAAGTCAATAACTTTGACTTCCTCTAACCTCCATATCAACTGATCAATATTTCAAGACTAAACCCTAATACTAATCTTGCAACACGTCATTTAAGAATTGGGTCATAACCGGATCGTCATCTTGATCATCGTCTTCTTCATCTTCTTGTCCCCATATCAAACATGACAACTGATAAATCTGCACATCATTACTCTCCATAGAAGCAACTACGTTTTGTCCCGAAATAACCATCTGTTTGTGCAAGTGATATCTTTCAGGCAATTCAATCATCTTGTTGAAAAACACATCTTCATCTACGTAAACCCCACGCCACTCAATCCACACTTCATAAAACCTTTGCATGTTTTCATTATCAACAAACGGATACTTTCCAATTACGTTGTAGTATTCAAGAATGCATTTCAACACATTGATCTCGTGTTCTTTACTCCATATGGTGATGGTTCTTGAAGCCGTGTTTTTATCGTTGTTTACTTGTGGGATTAGTGGTTGAGGGAGTTCGAGTGGCGTGTCATCTTTTATTGATGATGATTCACCAGAAACAGCAGAAGGAACGGTGTTTTCGTTATCGTCTTTTGGCAGGTCAATTTCGGAGGGTGGTTCAGGAAGCATGGTTTCCGAACTAATGATCTTGATTATTGATGGGTTTGTTTTGGGTATGAATCTTTTGTCTAAAAAGGTTGGATCTTGAATTAGGGTTTTTGATCCAGTGATCACAGAGATGATGATTAATGATGAAGAAGAAAATAGGTTTGTTTGTGTTAAAAGATGTAGCCGTTTGATTTAAATGAAAGGACTAATATGTTGTATTTATAGAACTAGAGGCTTGAATTAATTCCAAATTTAGGTCTAATGTCGATGGTTATATATATGCATTTTTTTAATTTAAGGTATAATGTGTTTGGGTTTATGACGTGCAATTATGGAATGTATGCACCTTAGAAGTTATTTATTGCTTTTATGTATTCAAATAAACTATAACGTCCGGTATTAAACGTGCATTCATAAATAATGTATTTTTAATAAAACGTGTAATTGTACTATTAAGGAAGTTAAAATAGTTTGCACGTCAACGGCGACGTTAAAAATCTCTATTGCTAGCTCTCTACATTAATTGCATTGTAATACGAGTGGAAAAGTAAGTAATAGTGTAAGCAAAATTCAGATTAATCATATTTTTTTAATTTATAAATCTTTTCTTTCTTTTGATTAGGTGATTTGTCACTAGAAGAATCGAGGCTTTTAGCAACAACTGAATACCGTGGCTAAAGTTAACCTGTCGTGACCGAAGATCTTTAGCCATGACTTATCGTCCCTATAAGGGTGTCACTAAAACGCCGTAGCTAAAAATTTTTAGCAACGAGAAGTCAAACAGTTTTAAGCAATGACGTTATCCCAAAGGTTTATAGTACAAAGGGTTAAAATATTTACATTTTAGCTTATTAGCGACGACTATAACTATATTTTATAAAGTACTTGTAGTCATGATAAGTCGTCGCTAAAGGCTTTTATCAATTCAAATTTATTTTCACTTAAAATATAAATATATATATATTAAACGTTTAGTAACGACAGGGTCGTGGCTAAAGGTGCAAAACATTTTTTGACCCAATAACGTCAATGTATAAAAGATTGGCGACGACATGGTTCAATTCAGTCAAAGTCAAAGATAAAAAAACGATTGTTTTGTTATTTTGTGGGCCTTTAAAGTTGTGGCTAAAGGTTTACCGTGGTTAAAGCCTTAAAGGCCTCGGTTCTTATAGCTAGTGTGTAAAGCTCAGTGGATACCCAAAATTTAAGATGATACACCTCAAGAAATGATTTAGATTAAAGAAAATGCTGTCATGAGTGCTGCCAAAAAAAATGATTGGTCTTAAAATTTGTTGGCTTTGGTAAAATTTGCAAGAGCTTATAGCTGCAGCTATAGCTGGCTAAATTTATAAGAGCTAAAGCTAGATATATTTGTTATTTTTAAATACTATAATACTATATGTTTGATGAAATGGCTTCAGCTGAAAAGGTAATGACATAACAGAAAATAAAAGGTTTAACGCGATAAAATAGTTACATACTTTCTTAAATGTTTCAATATGATACGTGTATTAATTTTTGTTTTAATATGATACGTCTACTTTTTATTTCGTGCTAATATGATATGCGAGTAACTTTTTAACCGGCTAAACCTGTTAAAAAGTTATTTTTGAGCAAAAATGGTTCTTTCTTATTTGTTTCTTTTGCAAAATAGGCCCCTTGCGATTTTTTTCGAAATAACTCTTTGTGTGTTTTTAAGGTGCGTTTAGTTGGTGAAATTTTTTCATCCGTTTTTATACATGCTCATCCGTTTTTAAATGTTTTCATCATTTTTTGTATGTTTCTATACGTTTTAATCCGTTTTTATATGTTATCATCATTTTTTGTACATTTTTATACGTTTTCATCCATTTTCTATATGTTTTCATCTGTTTTCATGCAAATTATACGTTTTCATCTATTTTTGTACATGTTTATACGTTTTCATCCGTTTTTATACGTTTTCATCCATTTTCACGCGTTTTCATACGTATGCAAACAAATAAAAATGGTCAAAAACGTATGAAATCGTATAAACTGAATGAAAACGTATTAAAACGGATGAAAAAAATATAAAAACGGACTAAAACTATGAAAACAGGCGAAAACGTATAAAAAGGGATAAAGATGTATGAAAACATAAAAAAAATGTATAAAAACAGATGAAAACATATGAAAACGCAAGAAAAACGTATAAACACGAACGAAAACGAAAGAAAAACGGACAAAACTGTATAAAAAAGGAAAAACGTATGAAAACGTATAAAATGGATAAAAACGTATGAAAACGTAAGAAAAAGGTTAAAATGTATGAAAACGTAAGGAAAATGTATAAAACGGACGAAAATATATAAAAACAGATAAAAACACATGAAAACGGATGAAAACATATAGAAACTAGTGAAAACGTATAAAAACATATACAAACGAATGAAAACCGATGGAAACGTATAAAACGGATGAAAACGTATAAAAACGTACAAAAACTGATAAAAACGTGTGAAAGCGTACAGAGAAAAAATATCTTCATTTTTATAAAATGGAAAAAATTTCACCATCTAAAAGCACCCTAAAAACGTACAAAGACTTATTTTGAAAAAATCGCAAATGGACGTATTTGCAAAAGAAACAAACCACATGGGACCATTTTTGCTAAAAGAAAAGCATAGTAACCAGTTTTACAGGCAATCGGTATAAACATGATCATATTAGCACAAAATCAAAAGTAAACATATCTATACTACATATAATAGAAAAACGGTCAAACCTTGAAAAGTGAAAAGTTGAAAGTCAAATGTGAGATAAATGTATTATGTAATTAATACTCTTATTAAAACACCCCATTACTTAAAAGTACAATAATTTATTCACATTGTACAACCAATTAAAAGCATATCTACCAAATTAAAAATAACCAATTTAAAACACCATTTACAAAAAAGTATAATAAAATTTTTACAATTTAAACAAGCTACAACATAATTCTAAATATAAAATAATTAAACACACTAATTAATGTTATTTTTAAAACACCCTAAAATGAAAATATAGACATTATACAAATTAATAAAACACACAAAGCTTCATACAAGCTAACAAGTTGATGGTACATATAGTTTTGAAAATCGTGTGGAAAACTAGAAGGGGGGGTTGAATAGTTTTACCAATTTAAAACATCATTTTAAATATTTAGATCGACTTATGTCAATCTATTTGATTGTTTATGTTGGACGTTGATAGATAGATATATAAACGTGTAATGAAAGATAAAGAGTAAGAAGCACATCACCACGACACAAGTATTTATAGTGGTTCGGCTACAAGGACACCTTCCTTGCCCTACTCCACTCCCCGAGTCACCTACTCGAGAGTTTGTAAACACTACACCAACTCCTTATGGCGGAGAAGCCTTCACAACGTCGCTTAACCTTTCTCCGGTACAAAGCTAAATACCGAGTTCTTTCACACCAAGGCGAACCACACCTAACACAACGTCGCCTACCCTTTATACGGTGCTAGGCTAACCACCGAGTTATTTCACACCTTAGGAGAACTAATCCTATCACAACGTCGCCTACCCTTTATTAGGTACTAGGCTAAGTACCTAGTTCTTTCACACCTTAGGTGAACTACACCTTCACGACACAACACCTATTCTCAAGGAGATCTACTCTTTGTTACAACACCATCAAGGATATCACCATCCTTGTAAATAAACAAATACTTATATGTATAACAATGCACCTCATCGATTATACGACCTAAGCATTCTTCCCAAATGCTACTTGATTTGATTCTTTGGCATCCTTCACTAATGCCTTTAACACAACGCTTGGCATCCTTCACTAATGCCTTCGTCTTGACACCTTTAGCATTCTTCACTAATGCCTTGACACAAATGATGAGCATCTTTCACTAATGCTTGCATCTTTACTTTTTCGGCATTCTTCACTAATGCCTTCAACCCAACGTCTATGGAGAAAGGTAGATCTATCAACAAGAGAACCTTCGTTGTCTTGATGATGACGAAGCATGGCAACTCATGGACTTGAGCTTGCACGTCTTCAAGAAGTGGTGATCTTTCCTTTAAGAGGAACCTAGAAGATCACACAAAAACAAAAGACAAACTACATAGATCACTTAGATCTAAGGTTAGAGGGTTATAATACTTTGGGGAAGTTTATATAAGAAGCACACCTAGAGAGGAAGAAATGGCTCTCTATTTATAGAGAAAATTCTCTTCTGTTTCCCCGAATCCCACGGATCCCTACCACAAGGGATCCGGCTAGCACAAAGCTAGGGATCCGTGGTCCGCTCCTCTTTGCCCATGGGTATTTGTGGTCATGGGTTATGGGTTGATCCATGGTTTTCTTTCTAGATACAATGTACTTGGTTAAATGGTATATATAAAACCATGGGTTATGGGTCAAAACCATTTGCTAGTATTTACCCTTTTTGTATATACTTGTATTTACCCAATTTAGCATACACTTAGTTTTTACCCATTTTAGTATACTTAGTTTAAGTATATGTTTAACCCAATATGTAAACACTAGTTGTTGTACATATGTATCTAAATCATAAAATCACTTATACTTGTTTTAGTGTTTTATGTGAAAGCGTAAGTGTGTTTAGAAAACTATTAACTCAAACTATTTACGTACTTTATTTGTTTCGTTAAAATGATTTTATATTTGTTATCGACAAAACATTAGAAGATCGTAAAATATAAATAAACGTTTTCACGTCTTATTTGTATTAACAATCTCCCCATTTTTGTTGATGACAAAACATAAAATTATTTTAAGGAAAAATCTAAAATTCGTAAAAGTTTGAATTTGTAGTTTTTACTTTCTTCTCCCCCTTTTTGTCGAAACAAAAAGTGTTAAAAGAAACTAACACAATTTAAAAAAAAATAATTGTAAAAATGTAAAGAGAGCAAGTGACGGGAATGATACTCGTCTTAACTCCCCCTTGACGAGTCCATCCCTTTGAAAGGGCGTCAAGGACATAACGTAAAATAAACTAATTGTGTTTGCAATCAAGTTTGCAAATGGTTCGTCTAAGTGACGAGAACGTTCTCCCCCTTAGATATTGCAATGTCTGCAATGGGGCGTCATGAAGTGTAAACCCAAAAATTGGATTAAGTTTGCAAATGATTTTGCAATGTCGTTTGACACAAAGCTCCCCCTAGCTTTATGGTGTCAATATTTTCATGTGTATTTTGAATAACTACAAAACAAAGGTTAGAAAAACAAGAGTATAGTGCATAATTTCCTGCAAAAGAGACTCAAGTTAGTAGAAATTTGTGCTTCTGTACCACGGATCCCACGGTTCCCTTCAAGGAGGGATCCGTCTAGTTATCTGGAAGGGATCCGGCTATCTGTTACAGTTTCTTCAGCAGTGAAGAAATGTCAAGGAGTGCTATTTGAGGGAATGAGATAAATGTACAATATAACAAGCACAACACACATAATAATCATGGCATAAAAGTATTCATTCAATAAAACAAGAGATACACAACCAAATCTCTAAAAACTAAGAGAATGAACTAGCCAAACAAGTGCCATTAATGCTAATAAGTTAACCCAAACTTAAGATTCGACTAAAAGCTTATTGAAGATCAAGGATGAGAAAGGTTTCCTAAACATTCTCAGTTTGATCTTGAAGGTCATGTATTAATACATCTAGTTCATGTTTCATTCTTTCAACATGTTTGCAATGGTCGCACTCATAGTCATGGTCTTGAAGTGGAGGTTCAAGTGAAGTGGGTTGAAGATCTTCAAATGCTTGTGTGGTGGCTCTAGGTACTAATGAGGTAGGTTGAGTTGTGGAGAGTTTAGTAGAATTAAGTGATGAAGTCCTAGTGGAAGCACTCTTCTTGTGAATAAGTTTGATTGGTTTTCTTAGTGTGGGAGAGATCCTAGTTTTGGTGGACTTACCCGAAGGTGATTTGGTTGAGGAAACTTCATGCATGATTCTAGCAAGTTTCTTGGGTGGTTCTTGAGTGGATGAGTTAGCACTAGGAGCTTTAGTCATAGTGATGATGCTAGTAAGAACTCTTTTAGTTGCTGATTTTGAGATGTGATTTGAGAGTGATACCTTAACTCTAAGGTTGTTTGGTTTATAAAGGGTGATATGAATTAGGAAATTAAATTCTTGGCCATTTGAAAGGTTAGGCATGCTTTTGGGGTTTTGATAAGTTCTATGAGGATAATCAATGTCTAAAGGTGGTTGGAGACCCAAAAGGTGACTTGAATTCAAACATGGAGTTGGTTTATGCTTTCTGTATTTACGGATCCCACGGATCCCTTTCCGTAGGGATCCGCCTGGTAGAAGACCAGGGATCCGGTTGTCAGATAAGGATTATGCTGTTGTAAGATTAGTTTAATCATCGATAGACTTAATTTTGAAATCTTAAGCTGTTGGATATCTTAAATCCTTAATCCTAACAAGTAATTGTGCTTAATCATGGTTTTGATCAAGAAAATTTGGCTTTGGGTAGTTTAACTATATGTTTAAAGAATTCTTGACAGTGTGCGTTATAGAGAGAAGAACTTTGTAATTGCATTTAAGACTTAATCCACTAATGTTCTTGGAAGTGTGATGATAGACATGCACAAGGCTGAAATTCAGAGTTTCACTGATCTAGGAACTCATTTAAGATGAGATGAAGTGTTTGAGTTAGGAAGGTGAGTTGAAATGATTGTTTTAGCTATGTTTGGCATAAACTGTCACCCGGATCCCACGGTTCCCTCTTGGAAGGGATCCGGCTAGGCTAATCCTAGGGATCCGGCTCTCAGCAGTTATGACAGGTTTGTAAATGAGGTTTCTGGGAGCTAAGGCTTATCTCATTTTGAATGTTTCAGTTCTCCTAAGGGTTTAGGATGGAGGGGTACTTGAATGATTAGAGGTAATAAGTGTTATAGCAAATGATTGCTTTTTATGGAAGAGGGATGGGACAAGAAGACTACCAATGTATGTCCAAGGATAACACTAAGAGTTATGAGGGTGACAAGTCATAATAAATGATCCTAGTGATCAGGTTTTAGCTTGAGGTGATATTAAGAAAAATTCTTAAAAATTTCAAGAATAAAAAAAAAAAAAAAAAAAAAAAAACTAATTTTTGTCTTACCTTGAGATATAAAAGACTAGAAGCAATTTCCTAGAATTGTTTAGCTTGCTTTCTCAAAGTGTTTTGAGAGGTGAGAAATAGTTTGTGAGTAGTTGAAGCGGAAATATGGTGAGTTTTAGATGTGTTGATAAAATTAGACTAAGATCTTAAGTAAGCCTTTAGTGAGTCTAAGCCTTTCTCATCCTTGAAGTGGACTTAGTTGGGTTCTAAAAACTTATACCAAGCTAATGTGATGTTATCTAGAAAGCAGTTTTGATGTGTTGAATGCTGCATTGTTGATCTGATGTCACGGATCCCACGGTTCCTTCAAGGGAAGGATCCGGCTAGTCTAATCCTAGGGATCCGGCATCTGCAGATCAGAACTAACACAGAACCTACACAGAGATGATGTGTAGATTTTGTACACTATTAAATCTATAAAATAAGCAATAGGAACAAGCAAGTCATCATAAAACATCACTTACAAGGTAAGGTAACAATATCCAAAGTACCATAAGCTGAAAATACTAAAGAGAAATCATTCAAACATAAAATAAATGAAACTAAGCACATTCCTATTGTCTCTTTCGTCAATTCTTCCTTTTCCTTTTTGACGGCTTAGTGAGGTTGTAAGCGAGGTTTTGAATCATGCCTCTTATTTGTTTAAATTCCACGGTCTCGTTTGGAATGATTGGAAGTTGTTCGTGGTATTCAAGGATTTCCAATTTGATGTTGGATACGGGGTCGATGTCTTCCTCATCTTCTTCTTCTTCTTCTCCGGCCGAGGAGTCCGAGAGAGCTTCAGGTTTCTCTCCATTGACCATGAACCGTTTAGAGGGTTGTTTGGTAAGAGGTACCATGACGTGATCGGAAAGGTAATGATCATCGTTGATAGGGGATGGTTGCAATGTGCTAACATACTTACAAAGTCGTGTTAGGAGCATACCATATGGGAGTACCATGTTGGAAGCTTTGAATACCCCAGCCATTCTCCTTATCATGTAATAGGCAAGATTAAATGGCCTTTGGTGGGTAAGACAATAGATCATTTGCACAAGGCATGCGTTTGGATGATCTTTGTTTCCAACTAGGCTAATGATGTTTTCCCTAAGGATTTCTTCCCATTTTCTAAACATGGGATACATTTCGAAAAGTTCCATTTTAAAGGGATCACGGTGAATGAGCTTTTTGTTACGATCGTAACGGGATTGGTCGGTCCTAATTTTAAAGATAGTATCACGAATGGTTTCGGGATCATCGAGAGGAGTGTGATAGAGAGGCTTGGGATCAAGTGCACGGTTTTGAGAGTTAATTGCCCAATCTTGAGAGTACATACAAATTCCCTCACAAGGAATGCGAAGGATTTGAGCAAATGTGTTGAGAGGAAGAGTAAAGTTTTGTGTGTTGATGATAAAGGAGATTGAGATGCTATTATCGGTGTTCCTAATGATCCTAAACCTTTTGTAGAATTCAAAAATAAAAACCGGACAAATTTGTTCTTCAATGTCAAGAAGGCAATCAAAGTTGATTGTTGAGAAAACTTGACGAATGTCGGTATCTTCAAGGAAACATTCCTTGACTACACGTCCTTCGTGAATAAGTCGTTTTGTGAGGCTTTTGAAAATTTTACGGTTAGTTTTGGTCAGACCCCTTTTACGATAGTAATGAGTAAGGTAATGGACGGTGTCATGATGATCTTGTTGAGTGGCTTTGGCCATGGTTGGTCCTAAAAATAGAAGTTTTTCAGTTAGGTTAAATTGGTTGATATGGGTTTATGGTTTTGATTTGTATTAACAATGTTGTGAACACAATGTGATTTAAAACACCTTTTCATGATTAATTTGAAAAAACCTAATTAATTGATTAGAAATTAAGAAACCATAAACCCTTGAATTAAGATGATGAAAATTAGAACAAGTTAATGTAATTACTTACAATGGTGTTCTAGGAAGGAATACTTGAAATTATGAAAGCCAATGAGGATTAATTCAGTAGCTTGGTCGTTTTTGTTTTTGTGTGAATAGAGGGAAAGTAATCAGTGGTGAAATTTTGAAAGCGTATAGTTGAGTTCTGTTCCACGGTTCCCCCGGATCCTTTGAATTTGGGATTCGGCTAGTACAACTAGAGGGATCCGGCTACTGTGAACAGAAAAGGGGTTGTTTGGCATTATTTTTGTAGTAGGCTTATAAATTAGCTTACAAAAATAGTTTGGCGGTATTTAGATGAAGATTGTTTTTGGATGACGACTTTTGATGAATCACATATCGAGGGTTCATATGTGACGACGGCGTTAGTTTGACGAATCAAAAAGGAATACTATTCCCGATGATGAAAAAGACGGAGAAGTGACGAAAGAGACTTCTAACGATGCTAATGATTATTAAACTAAGAAATAAATTGAACTCATGTAACCTATCTAATGAAAGGTAAAACATACCTCTGTGCTTCTTGGTTTGGCTTAATACCAACAAATACTTCATGAGCTTTTAAAGTAATCCTTTGTACTTGGTGTACGTAAGTAGTGATTACTTTATAGATCCTTCCTTGAATGTTGTCTTCTTTATTCTTTGAATGAAGATTATGGAGAGATTCTAGTATGAAGATTTCTTGAAAACAAAAGTCGTTAGAGTAATCTATCAATGTCCAACAAAATGATTTAAACGAAAATATGATCTAAAAAAAAAATCATTCTTTGTAGTTTTCAAACATACACGGATCGTATCAAGTCTTTAAAGTACAACATACTTTAAGAAACTTGGTAACGAAGCTCTGATGCCAATTGTGGAAAACTAGAAGGGGGGGTTGAATAGTTTTACCAATTTAAAACATCCTTTTAAATATTTAGATCGACTTATGTCAATCTATTTGATTGTTTATGTTGGACGTTGATAGATAGATATATAAACGTGTAATGAAAGATAAAGAGTAAGAAGCACATCACCACGACACAAGTATTTATAGTGGTTCGGCTACAAAGACACCTTCCTTGCCCTACTCCACTCCCCGAGTCACCTACTCGAGAGTTTGTAAACACTACACCAACTCCTTATGGCGGAGAAGCCTTCACAACGTCGCTTAACCTTTTTCCGGTACAAAGCTAAATACCGAGTTCTTTCACACCAAGGCGAACCACACCTAACACAACGTCGCCTACCCTTTATACGGTGCTAGGCTAACCACCGAGTTCTTTCACACCTTAGGAGAACTAATCCTATCACAACGTCGCCTACCCTTTATTAGGTACTAGGCTAAGTACCTAGTTCTTTCACACCTTAGGTGAACTACACCTTCACGACACAACACCTATTCTCAAGGAGATCTACTCCTTGTTACAACACCATCAAGGATATCACCATCCTTGTAAATAAACAAATACTTATATGTATAACGATGCACCTCATCGATTATACGACCTAAGCATTCTTCCCAAATGCTACTTGATTTGATTCTTTGGCATCCTTCACTAATGCCTTTAACACAACGCTTGGCATCCTTCAATAATGCCTTCGTCTTGACACCTTTAGCATTCTTCACTAATTCCTTGACACAAATGATGAGCATCTTTCACTAATGCTTGCATCTTTACTTTTTCGGCATTCTTCACTAATGCCTTCAACCCAACGTCTATGGAGAAAGGTAGATCTATCAACAAGAGAACCTTCGTTGTCTTGATGATGACGAAGCATGGCAACTCATGGACTTGAGCTTGCACGTCTTCAAGAAGTGGTGATCTTTCCTTTAAGAGGAACCTAGAAGATCACACAAAAACAAAAGACAAACTACATAGATCACTTAGATCTAAGGTTAGAGGGTTATAATACTTTGGGGAAGTTTATATAAGAAGCACACCTAGAGAGGAAGAAATGGCTCTCTATTTATAGAGAAAATTCTCTTCTGTTTCCCCGGATCCCACGGATCCCTACCACAAGGGATCCGGCTAGCACAAAGCTAGGGATCCGTGGTCCACTCCTCTTTGCCCATGGGTATTTGTGGTTAAGGGTCATGGGTCATGGGTTATGGGTTGATCCATGGTTTTCTTTCTAGATACAATGTACTTGGTTAAGTGGTATATATAAAACCATAGGTTATGGGTCAAAACCATTTGCCAGTATTTACCCTTTTTGTATATACTTGTATTTACCCAATTTAGCATACACTTAGTTTTTACCCATTTTAGTATACTTAGTTTAAGTATATGTTTAACCCAATATGTAAACATTAGTTGTTGTACATATGTATCTAAATCATAAAATCACTTATACTTGTTTTAGTGTTTTATGTGAAAGCGTAAGTGTGTTTAGAAAACTATTAACTCAAACTATTTACGTACTTTATTTGTTTCGTTAAAATGATTTTATATTTGTTATCGACAAAACATTAGAAGATCGTAAAATATAAATAAACGTTTTCACGGCTTATTTGTATTAACAAATCGGACCGGACCAACGGGTTCAACCGAAAACCAGTGTCGCCACCGGTTCGGCTAACCAATAACAGCCATCCGAAAACGAACTAGAGAGGACCCGTTGAAACCGATACAAACTGGTGAATCAGGTCTTATCGAGATCTATTTCTCTGGTTAATCGTCACAAGGTACCCGCCGCCGCAACGCGCGGGTACCCTGCTATACTATATATAAAGGAAAAACCAAAAAGTAAAAAGTGAAAATTTGAAACTATTAATACATATCGAAAACCGGGTTGACCCGGGACGCTTCAAACCCGGTTGGTTGACCCTGTTTAATTTGATTCGTTTTGACCCAACATGTCGGGTTGACTCGGTTTAAATCGACCCGTTTTTCGACAGGAACGGTTCAACCGGTTGAGCCACCCGGGTCGAACCGGGTTTTAAAACATTATGTTTAATCCCCAAATCTTCAAACTTTTATTATTTTTCGTTTAGAACCTATAAACTTTTTTTTAACACAAAACGATCTGCGCTATATAAATATATTACATATATAAGTTTTTCTTCAAAAACGATAATGTTTTACAATTAAGAGAAAATATGTGCCAGTTAACTTTTCAATAGGCTAAGTACGTCCATTTTTTAAAAAAAATGGGGTTAAATGTGCCCAAATCTTACAAAATAACCAAAATTATCCCATTTTTTTTAATTTTATTTTGGGCTAATCATATTCATGCTAATTTTGGTACTTGCGTTCTTCTTAACAACGACACCATTAATCTCTTCCTTGTTAATTTTTACGTGACAAGTAACGTGTGTTGTTAGTTTTATCTCATAACTGATGTAATGTTTACTTTCATTTTCATGAAATGTTTTTATATGTTGTTTGATAAATGTTAAAATTTTTGTCTAGACTTTAGTTATCATATATTACAAATGTTTGCAATTGCATTTTCATCGGTTTACGTTCTATTTTAAACGTTACACAAAACACTCACCACAATATCACAAATCATTAATTATCTGACGCTAGAAATCGCTGCCGCTGGGCGCGAATACTCGCCTAGTTAAATTAGAATGAAAATTAGTACACGTATCATATCAGAACATTTGAGAAAATAGATGGCTATTTTATAGTTTAAACCCAAAAATAAAATATATAAATACAAACACGAATAAGAGTCACGAACTCAAGATGTCAAAGATAAACAGCCGGAGGACCAAAATTGTACATACATAATAAAGTAAAGATTATTGTAAGTGGTTAGGTATTTTATCCCTTTCTTTTTAATCATTAACAAGAATCAATTTTGAAGCTCATTAACACGCTAATTGGTTATGCTTGGTATCATCACCAATGTCAGTATTATTATGCTCATGTCAACTGGTGACACAAAATCACATACCTAAACTTACTCTTAAGTTTGGAATTGACCGTTTGTGTTGTAATAAACATTGTATCACTTGAAACTAGCTTTACATGAATATACTTTGATCATAAAGCAGAACTCTTAGCCATACGCAATAACCGTCACCCGAGTTACGAGATAGTTTCGCACACAGGATCATCAAATTGGTTTATAATGACCTCTTTGAACATAATCTTAGCTACTCGATCCGTAAAAGTTATTTTTTTCCAACAGATTATTCCTCAAACTCTTTCCAAAGACATGCAATTCTTACAAAATGTCTGAGGCGGATTCAACGCAAAACAGATTAAACCTTGTGGTTGACTAAACTCTGTGTGATCAAAACTAATTCCATCAGTATATGTACATTCTTATTATAGAAAAACAAAATTAGTATATCTAATCATCAGGAGATAAACGTTATAGTATGTACGGAACCATCAAGATATGCATACTAGAAAAACTAAACATATGAACACAAAGCACATGCATTTACTTATATCGATCAATAATTGACCCTTAATTTCAAAGCAAAACCATAAGTTCTTAGTTCATCTACTGGAACTTCATAACTGATAAACAAGAAATTAACCTGAACCGAAGATATAAACATCATATTAAAACACTCAGAAAATATAAACAAAGAGTCGATCTTTTGACTTCATAAACTTCGTCAACTGAACTTTAATTTCACTCCTTTATAAACTAATTAAACCCTACTATATTCTTTAGTAATCTGATGGAGCCTTTTTAAACCCAAATTAAAACACGAAACCCGAATACTCAAGTCCAACAAGAAATTGTAACATGTTATTCTAAGAAGCTGATTCATTTGAGTCTTCCGAATCATCTTCTTGTGCCCAAATCAAATGCGATAAGCGATAGATTTCAGCATCATAGTAATCCATAAGTACATTTTCACCAAAAGCTATCATCTTTTTGTTCTGAAAGAATCTTTGAAGCAATTCAACCACTTTGTTAATGAATACATCTTGATCTACATAAACCCCACGCCATGCAATCCAATCTTTATAAAACTTTTGCATGTGACTGTCGTTATCAAAAGGGTACTCTCCGATTACATCATAATATTCAAGAATAGCCTTCAAGACAGTTATCTCATGCACCTTTCTCCATGCGGTGATGGTTCTTGATGCGGTATCATAGTAGTTATTTTCTTTTGGGGCTAATGATTGATGTAGTGATGGGTTGATTCCTGCGAAAAGAGTGGATGAATCTCTTGTAGAAGTACCAGTACGAGCAGATTCGACGTTGATATTCTCGTTATCAACTTTTGGGGTATATGATCGATAGCGTTTACGTGGTAGCTTGGTGAAAGGAGGGGAAGAGGGTTCTGATATTAAAGAATCAGCCATGGTGGATTGATCTTTATTGATGGGTTTGTATTGGGTATGTATCTATATTTAAAAAGGTTGGATCTTGAATTAGGGTTTTGATCACAGAGATGATGATGAATTAAAGAAGGGTTTTCAAGATTATGAAGAGTATTTAAGATGTGTTACCGTTTGGTTTGAATAAAAGATGTTGTATTTATAGAACTAGAGGCTTAACTTAATTCCAAATTTAGAAGTAATGTGGATGCACGGTTTGGTTAGATATAATATTTGTGATTCACTAATAAAATACGAGTATTTCTTATATTTAGTCGGTCCGAATAATACTATTCTATGTTATTATTATAAAATAAGGGTTTAATACTAAAATTAGCAGGTAGAATATTACAAATGTAAATGAAAACATTAATTGTCATTGGACGAGTAATTGCGCACAACAACGATATATAACGGTAAATAATTATATTTGCAGTGGTTTTGGTGTAACTTTTGATGCAACACTTACAGGTTCATTTGTATTCATTGCGAGAAAATAGTTTATGCGTTTTAAACGAAAAATAATATTTAAAATATTAATTTAGTGATGGATATTGTTACCATTTTTAATCAAAGGCATTATAGGGTTTACACATTATTCAAATTTAAGAACTTTTAAGTGTAAGAAAAATTGATTAATGCATTATAAGTAGTATAAATAGCGTAAAACTATGTTTTGTGATTTTTGCTAAAACAATAATAAATGTTTTTTTTATCTGCGTTTTGTCAAATCAACAATAAAATTGAAACGAGTGGAGTATCAGGTTATAACTTGTTAAATGAAAGTACACTTTTAATTAAAAAGCTATATAGAGTTATCTTATGCAAGCGTATATGCTTAAATATCCCGTCAGCGTTTTAAAACCCGGGTTCATCCTGCTGGTTAAACAGGTTGAACCGTGAATCGGTCGGGTGACCGGAAGCTGGTTTTAAAAGAAAAACCCGGTTGAGCTGTGCCCGGTGGCTCGACCGAATCAATTAGAAAACTTGTTGTTAAAACATTATATCCCGTCGTAATGTGCGGGGTCCAATTTCTTTTCTTTTTTTTACATTTTTAAACCTTCTGGATTTAGATATTTTTTTACTTATCTTTTAGGGTTGACTTTTAAAAAGTCAACTGATCAAATGGTAAGTGTGTAAACCTTTCTTGTTTTTGATGTTCAGTACTTGATGATTTGATTTACATGAGTTATTGTCTTTTATGTCAATTTTGACTTTAGGAAAGTCAAGATGTTATGGTTTAGTGATTTTAGTCTGTAGTTGTATTTGTGTTAAAATTTGACTAAAAGAGTCAAACCAGAACAATAACTGATATAAGAGTTTTAAGTATCAAAGAACTCACAAAACGAAAATCAAAATGGTTTTGTTGGATAAACATAGAGCTGGAAACCTGACGTATTACGATTAACGGGTAGATATGGGCCATTTTTTCTTATTTCGCGGGTTGAACTGGGCAACCCCTGATGGACACAACAGGTCTAACGGATCAGGTTAGATGTTGTGATTAAGAAGCTGAAGATCAGCCTTCATGCGCTTTTGATGGTTCATCTTATATTCTTATGGATCATCTTTTTTGTCCCCAAATACTACAATTAGGACAATTAATAAATTTCTACCTCTGTTGAATCCATACCAGCGACATTATCTTCCTTGTGTTCTAAAAGAATCGTTCAAAGAATGTAACCAATTTGTTACGAAACACGTCTCCACTTACATAAACCTCGCGTCATTTGACCCAAAAGTTGAATAATTTTTGCATATCGCTTAAAGTATTAAACGGAAAGGTTGAATATTCAATAATGTACTATTATCATTTGGAGTCTTAACATTGTGAATATGTGTAACACAAAATACATCAGCAACATGATAAAGGTTCCAAGATATGTGATTAAAGGCAGTTAAAAGTTGTGAAATGAACATTAAAAGTTAACACAATTTCATAGTAACATCAAAGCATCAAACAAATTTACCAAAAGTCAACTATTTGACCTGCCTAAAGTCAAACTTCTTCTATCTCCTTTGTATCAACTAAGCTGTTGAAATTAAACCCCTTTGGCTCATCTAATAAAAATTAGTAAACACGAAAACATGAAACCCAAATTCCGAACTCACGAAAAGATATATAGTACATGTGATGTAACTAAGAAGCTAAAGATCTGCGCTGCATGAGCTTTTGATGATAATTTGATGGTTCGTAGTTCGGATCATCGTCACCACCACCATTATCATATTCGCCCTCATCTTTCTTTCCCCAAAGGCAATCCGATAATCGATAAATTTTAACCTCATTTTTATTCATCCACTCCTTAAAATCTTCATTACTAGACAGCGTCCTGTGCTTGTTGTCCAAGAATCTTTCATGCAATTCAGTCACTTTGTCAATAAATACTTCTTCAGTTACATAAACCTTGCGTTTTTGGATCCAAAAGTTAAAGAATTCACGCATGTCGCTTGCATTATCCAACGGGTATTTGTGATATTCAAGAAAGTCCACCAACAGATTGATTTCTTGTTTCTTCCCTGGGCTGATGATTGCGTATGGATCTCTTGCTGCTTCCAAGGCTATTCTGGTGGCAGTATCTTGATGATTTCTTGGTGTAATGTAGATATCTTTGACTTTATCTGTCATTTTCTTGCTGCACGAACTACCAGCACCGTGTTGTGTTATTGAAGAATGATCCATGATGAATTATTGATCTTTATTGATTGGGTTTTTTTGAGTATGAATCTTTCAACAAAATGTTGGATCTTGAATGCGGGTTTTGATCGAGTGATCAGAAATATTGATAGTCAGGGATTATGATGAAGAAGGTGATATGATGATGGAATTTCAAGATTTTGGATAACAAATTGTGTAATTGACTATAGAAGGACTTTAGTCACAAACTTGTGGTATTTATAGTTGTGGGTATGTTCTGTTAACGGTTGAATTACTACTATTTTTTTTAAATTCAAATATGTATGTTCAATATTTTATTAAAAAAAATTAAATAGTACCAAAGTAATACATAAAACTATGCTTAAATAACAGACCAGACAGAGAAAAAATCTCAGTTCAATAAACCAAAACAGAACAACAGAGACACGGAGCACCAAGGTTTCAAAAGGATTTTCTTTCCGGGTTACTGCATGATATAATATCTTAGAAGGTGAATGCATTGGTATCTCAAGTTTTGAACCCATAAGAAGATTTTGAAGAGCCTAATAGATAGTATCTTTATACGTTGTAGACTTGTAGCTCGAAAAATTTATACTTATTGAGTTATTTGTTTTGTCAACCACAAATAGTAATCGACCTTTGTCCTCAAAATCCATAATGGCCTGTATGTAAGATATGTAGTTTAAGTTATTTGTTTTGTCAACCACAAATAGTAATCGACCTTTGTCCTCAAAATCCATCAACCATAGATTTGTAGACATTGCCAATTGCCAATTCAGCAACTTACAGCTACTTCAAATTTGTGTCACATTTCCAGATTACACCTGAAATAAGCTCATTACTCTCAGTTATGAATAGTTATATATCTGTTTGCATAATTAAATTTCACGGTTAGCATTTTCAACCCATTCGAGTACACGCTGGTGTTTTTTATCACCCAAAGATACCCTCTGCTTCTACGAATGCTCTTCCGTTTGGCAGAAACTAGACAACTCACTAGTACTCAAATATCGAATATCTTAGTACATTTATTCGAAGCCTAATATAGATTCTTACCACATTTTCGGATGGCGGGCTTTAAAAGACATATTTTTTTTTTCTTTACTTATGCTTGTGCCCATTATTACCTCGATATTGCTTTGAGATAAGTACAGTGACTCTAGTAACAGCTTATACAGAGTAAGATTTTATAACAATCAAACCGAATGGTGCTATGTTCTAGTTGTAGCTTTTCGACACTGAAGTTGATAATACATAACACATCAACAACATGGTAATGAATTCTAAAAATGCATAAACAGGTTCCAAAACAAAGTTACATCATAAAGAAATGAACATAAAAAAAAATTACACAAAATCAGAACATCAAACAAATTCACCAAAAGTCAACTCTTTGACCTGCCTAAAGTCAAACTTCTCTACATCAGAACTGTTCTATTTCTTTCCTCCACATTAATTAACATACTCAACTGAAACCCCTCAAGACTCATCTAATCAAAACTAATAAACCCGAAAAAAAAAACAAGAAATTAAACCAAAATGCCGAATTCCTAATAAGATGCACTGTACGCGTTGTAATCAAGAAACTAAAGATCCACACCTTCATTTATATAAGTACGGCACTTTCCTATTCTTAACTTTTTCTCCCCAAAGATTATCACATAACTGATAGATTGTCTCGTCAATTTGATCCATGACCGGAAGTTTCTTGTTCGAGTTCTCTAAGAATCTTTTATACAATTCAGTTATTTTTTCTTTTAGCAAATCTTTACTTCCATTTATCCCACGTTTTTTCTTCCAAAATTCAAAGAAGTTTGGCAGGGCGGTAAATAAATGTTCATATGGGTAGATTCCTACATCGTTGTAATATTCAACAATATCATTCAAAAGATCGATCTCTTGGTTCCTCCCTAGCCTGACGTATCTATGTATCGGATCATTTGGTCCACCAAGGGTTATTTGGGTTCGGGTGGATGATGATTGATGGTGCTTTCTTGGTGTATTAATGTCGATATCTTGTAGTCTTACTAGTCTATACTTCCTTTTCTTGCTCATTGTGGACTGCTCACCGCCGTCATCTTCTTGTCCCCAAATCTCATACGACAACTGATAAATTTCCATATCAAGTCTGTCCATAGTAGCACCTACATTTTGACCCGAAACTATAGCATCTTGGATGTTGAAGAATCTTTCGGGCAATTCAATCATTTTGTCAGTAAGCACTTCTTTATCTAAGTGAGCCCCATACGAAGGAATCCATTCGTTATAAAAGGATCGCATGTTTGTGCCGTCACTAAACGGGTACTTTTTGTTTTTGCGATAGTATTCAAGAATTCCCTTCAAAAGAAAGATCTCTTCCTCCTTACTCCATGCTTTGTCTTTTGGCGGGTCGAGTTCGGATGGTTGGTGTGGTTTAGGAGAATTAGCCATTGATCGATGGGTATGAATCTTTTTGGAAAAATGATGGATCTTGAATGAAGGTTTTGATCGAGTGATCAGAGTGATATTTTGTGTGGGATGATGAAATAGAAGAAGGTGGTAAAAGAATTTCAAATTTTGGTCAACAAATTGTTACCGTAGCTTATCGTGTTTATAGAACTAGAGGCTTCAACTCCAAAATGTAGTCAAAAGTATGATGGTTATCCATTTCTAGCATTAAAACGGATCTAGTTTAAAAACGTGTAACAAGTTTACAGAGTATTTTATTTTATACTCCGTATATAAGATCGACAGTGGTTACAAACACAAAATATTTTATCACTAATTTAAACAAAAATTGGAGTATCACGAGAGATACTCTAAACCATAAGGCATGCAACCTTATTATTAATATAAATAATAGACGATTACTCGTTTATAGCAACGGAATTTTATAACAACAGGTCGTATTATGTTAAAAAAAAAGTTTATGGGTTATAAACGAAAAATAATAAAAGTTTGAAGATTTGGGTATTAAACATAATGTTTTGAAACCCGGTTCGACTAGGGTGGTTGAACAATTCCGGTCGAAAAATGGGTCGATTTAAACCGAGTCAACCCGACGGGTTGGGTCAAAAACGGGTCAAATTAAACCGTGTCAACCCACCGGGTTTGAAGCGTCCCGGTCAACTTGGTTTTCAATATGTATCGATGGTTTCCTTTTGAAATATATGTTTTCAACATTTTCTTTTTTAGTTTTAACTTTTCACTTTTTACTTTTTGGTTTTTCCTCTATATATAGTATAGCAGGGTACCCGCGCGTTGCGATGGCAGGTATCTTGTGACGATTAACCGGATAAATAGATCTCGATGAGACATGATTCACCAGTTTGTATCGGTTTCAACGGGTCCTCTCTGGTTCGTTTTTGGATAGCTTTTATTGGTTAGCCGAACCGGTGGCGACTGTAACACCCTCAATTTTGAATAGCAGCGGAAGCTAATGGGGGGGTATTACTTATTAGCACAAAGTACAAATTACAGAAAATGAATCTAAAATGAGACGTTTTTAAAATACATTATCATTCGAATTTATTCATAATAACAGAGTAGAGGTCCCATAATATACATAATAAGTTTAAAAGTTATCGAATTATAATATGCGTAGTTTTCAAAATATCCATTCCGTGTGCCAGCCATATCTTACGGATCTGAGATAAAACATGCCGAAAAGTCAACACAATGGTTGAGTGAATTCATAGGTTAGAAAACATTAGTGGACAATATAGTTTTTAGTATAATTGCATCATCTTGATAATTATTATTGCTCTAAGCTCATGGCACGCACGACTGACTGTATATATATATCACCGTACGATATATACATTAAATAATTTGCCCCGTTGATACGCGTACAACGCGCGTTCGGGGTCAAAGAAAACTTCCTTTTCTTCGAGCAAGTTTTTCAACCACCTAGGCAGTGAACCTAATCGTTGTAGTGTAGTATTAGGGTAAGCCTCGGGATTGATATCGTTCTCTAGGGGAATAGGAATGCTAATGAGAAATTACTACGCTAAGGTTGGGGTTGAAGAAGATTATTTTTTATCTTTTTTATATTTTTTTTAGAAAATTGAAAGGTACGAATCTCGGGGTATTGGATTTGGGGGGTGGTATTTCTACTGATTACTCTACTATTATCTAGTCTAATTAACTAAGCTAAGGGGTAGTCTATGTCTAATTGATGTGTGCTCATATGATGATTAAAAATTTGTCTACCTAGATGCTATTACTCCCTAGTTATCTTTTATTGATGGTTGAATTATGACGTCCTTATTCTTAACGCGTTGTGTCTTCTAAGGTCGTAGGGTATGCTTTTTTCCCTAACTCCTTGAGGATACCTTAAGGTTATTGCCTACAAAATCTCTAGGATTTATAAACTAACTCTAAGGTTATCTTTGGATTTTTAGCCTACAATAACTCTAGGCGATTATAAACTAATGTTCACAAAGACTACTCAAGCATTAAAAACACAACGATGGCCTATTGCAATCCAAAGCCAATTACAATTAAGAAAAGAGACAACCAATCAATATTTAATAACTAGGTTTCATAGATCTAAGCAAACACACAAGTAAATTAGCCGAACATGGTAAACATGCAAGCATACACATATACAATCGAAGACATAATGAAATCAATGAAGTAGATTACTTATCTTGTTGTACAATAGGGTATGAGAACCCTAAGATACTGCCCAAGGAAACCAAAAATCGTTTTTAGGTTTTACTCCACAATTCTACCTCCCTAAAAGTCTGAAAATTCGAATTCTATATATAGAGTTACAACTGCGACGACGTCACTCTTTAATTGTGACGCCGTCGGATCGCCGCCATTAGGGTTTCGTCTTGACCAAGTCAACTTTGTGACGGCGTCACGTTGGGGTTGTGACGTCGTCGGCTTCATCTTCTGACGCCGTCTGAATCTGGATCTAGGTCGTCTGAGTTGTGACACCCTACTCTTTAAAGCCTGACGCCGTCAGGTACAAAATAGCAACTTCACTTCTGATCCGTCGCAATTAGAGGGACGGTGTCGCCCTTTATTTGTGACGCCGTCGGGTGCGTTTCCAGCAGCTTGAGTGTCTTGATCTTGACTTTAGCCATTTTCTTCACATATTCACCCCTTTTCGTCCAAATAAGCATCATTCCAGTATTTTGCCTTCAAGAGACCTAAAAAGTGAAAAGGAACGAAATTGAGCAGTAACGGATATAAAAGTGGTCGATTCAGGGCTTAAATGACCCCTCAAAAGTGTACCTTTTAAATCCTTATCAAATATCCCTACACTTGGTATTTGCTTGTCCTCAAGCAAATGTGCTTTTGGCCAATTAATTTATAAGTTAGGGGGCATGAAGCATTGGTTTAGAACAATTCACAACAAGTATAAGCCCCACAAAAGTCATAACAAGCACAGAAATTACATATTAGCACCTCACAAGTGGTGTTTGCATACTCTCATCTCTCGGGTGTATATGAAATATATCAAATTGGAAATGGAAGATAAACACTCATTAACCGGTCCTAGTACATAGATTACCATAGGATTGAGACTAGATCAAACCTCCATCGCTTCGGCGTAAACACCTAGGAAAAAACTATCTAAGAGGTCTTTTAAAAGGTTGTAACGTTAGGCTTACGGTAGGGAAACAAAAGGTTTGGTTGGATAGGCGATTTAGTGGTGGCAAGTCAAAAATCTTTATGTTACAAGCATGAGAAGAATGTCATTGTTAAGCCAAGACTCGACACTCTAAACTCTAGATAACTTTGAAACAAACATACATAAAATAAAGATAGATGTAGGATGGTAGCCCGTATGTTTTGTTTTTTTTCTTTTTTTTTTAATTTTTCAACACTCTTTTTTTCGATTTTTCTTTTCATACACTTTTACTCTACCATCCTCTACGATAACATCAAAATATAAAGGATTTATAGGCACATCCCTACACTTGAGTTTTTATTACTCTAACACTAATTTGACCCGAATTGAAAAGATCAAAACACTTGGAGTACATTATTACGTAAATAAAGGGAATTTGAATTTAACGTTCTTTCCCGTCACTTCATAAAATTTAACTTTTCCCACGAGTCTCAATCGTCCCAAAACTGTGTACAAAGGATATGACTCGACTTAGCAACTTATGCAAGCAACTAGATAATTGAACTAAGGGTTAAGTATGATAACAATAATGCACTAAAAGTGAGTGCATACAAGGTAGGCTAAGGCGATTTGGGTGTACATTTGGGGGTGGATTGTAAACAATGCTCTTCATTGATATTCCGGAAAACCGAAACATCACGAGAACCATGAAAAGGATAGACTCTGAGGGGTTAACTAGGGGTATCGTGTACTAAAGATGAGTACAACGCAAGGGTGTGGGGGAATTACTCAATCGATGTGGAAGAAGTAATTGTAATACGGGTATCAAACAAGGGTTATCCTAATGCCTCTTATCATTTAGTTATTCCTAACTACATAAGTGTAGTCTCACTAGCGATCTCGGGATGCATCACAAAATAAGTTCTAGAATCTATTATACTACCGGTACACTCTCGAAGCATTAAAGGTGAATGCTTTAATTCCTACAAATCTAGGGGCGAACCTCACATTTTTGAGGTGGAATTTGAGTGGTAAAGGGTTTTGTGCTATCATATAACTTTCTATCCATGAGACGCTTTATTAAGACTAATGGCCCACTCCTACATGTCATGAAAAATTTTAAATTTGGTGCCAAAATTACCCTAACCGATATTTCTCATGGTTTATTACACAAATGAAATTGGACAAGACAAATAATCAAGGATAAGCATAGTTTCAAAGTTCTCGTTTTATTTTCCCTCCCTACACTTAAACTGAACATTGTCCCCAATGTTCCCCGAAAGTATCAAAGTTATGATAATGGAAGGTAATTAAAAGCGAAAGAAACTTGTAGGATCGTGAATATTATGTTGTTTGATGATTCGGGTGGTCTAGGATGATGATAGTATATGAATGCCATGGTTAGAGAGATGAAGAGAGTAGAGAGGGAATTCTAGAGAGATAAACAAAAGTGTAGAATATTAGATTAGAACTTCCAACCCTCTACCTTGGAAGGTAGAGGGTATTTATAGCTTACAACCTAAACGACCTCCCGACGGCCTGTGGATCAGGTATACAGTGGGTAAAGACCCGTCCTTCCTCCACGGTGTTACACTACGCTAAACTAGGCTAATAACTAACTAATAAAACAGTAAATAACGTAACTAACGATTTGTCTACGAGCTAACTTATGCTAGATAACATTTGGGGTGACCGACTCTTTACTATGGAATTTTCTGTTGGGTTCAGTAAATACCCAATCCCCTTAATCTTGGATTTGAATAGAAAATATCCTAAGTGTTTAATCCGTTAAACACAATCAGGTCACTGAGCGCATAGTCTCTCAGTGAGCCATCTTCAGGATACTTAGTACGAGGCAAAGAAGGAGCCTCTCCACTCCGCAAGGCGGATCTTAAAGGGTGAAGACTAAGTCAAGAAGAAGATGGTGGATTCAGTGAGTGATGACAATAACTCACTGAATCCCTACGACTCCTCTCCAACTGTTAAACACTGAAGACAAATGAAGGAAGAGACTGAAGGCCTTAAAGACTGAAGAATGAGCTGGATAAAGCGGGAAAGTTTTACCCAGATAAAACTTAGTCCCTCAAGTCTTTATCCGGTCTACGCATGGTCACAATCTTCTAAAATCATATCTTTCCATTTATAGTAAGCGGCGATTCTCTGTCAAAGGAAATAGTCTCGCCGCCTACTATAAATAGAAAGACAAACAGTAACTGAATCCTTCAAGATTCATGTTTGCTGTGTTCTATGCTTTTGTCTTCTAGGTTAAAGTTAAATATCATACTTGTATAAATAGCATAAGAAGAAGAGTGAAAAGTTTAAGCTTGTGAATTGTAAAAACACACATACACACAAGCCAACTTTTCACTCCTCCAAATACAACTTTATCCTTGAGCTAGCTCAGTGGGTTCTAAGAGTTGTGCTTAGACTTAGCCTAAGCTTAGAGAGGAGTCACCCAAACTTTGTCATTTCAATCCCAAGTACTATTCCGCAAGTACTTGGGTAACGTATTCTTTTGATTTACTTCTAATAATAATATGATGTTGAAAATTACCTCGTGTGTTTTACTTATGTTAATTTCAGTCATTATTCACTGTTAATATTGTTTTACGTACTTAATTGATTTTAAACAATAGTGAATAGGGAACAACAAGTGGTATCAGAGCAAGGCTAATTATAAAACTCATTTTTAGGCCGCTCTAAAATTTTTTAAATTAGGATCCTATATGGCTGAAATTGATGTACCCCAACTAGTCGATAAAAAGGGTGGAGCTTTCTCAGCTGTTGCCCCTAGACTTGAAGTTGGAAAATTCAACAAATGGAAAAAGCGTATGCTTTGCTATTTGATTGGGATGGAACCTTATTATATCAAGTGTATAAATGAAGGTCCATTTGTCCCAAAGACTGCTGAAGGTTTGCCTAAACCTGAAGCTCAGTGGACCCAGGATGAAAGGAGAGTGGTCAACCAGGACCAAAGACTCAAAAGTATCATCATATCATGTCTCCCTGATGATATAATGGAGTCAGTGATAAGCTGTAATACAGCTAAACAAACCAGGGATGACCTAGTCCATAGCCATGAGGGTCCGTCAGATACCAAGGAAAACAGGATAATGGACCTGAAACTTGAGTATAATACCTTCAGGGCTAGGGACTCAGAAACACTCTCTCAAACTTACACCCGTTACAAAACCCTTTTAAATGAACTGGATAATGATGGTGTTAAGTTGTCCAAACATGAGATTAATGTTGGTTTTGTCAACTGTCTTCCTGAGAAGTGGTTAAACTTCTCTCAGGGACTTAGAAATGCAAATCATATCCAAAACCTTGATCTTCCTGAAATTTATGGGAAATTTGTCTATGAGGAAAACCTCATCAACAGACGATACCCTGACTTAAAGAAGTCTCAGGATGTCAAGAAGCCCTTGACCACCTCCTCACATATGTCAACTGCCTTCTTATCTAACAATGTGGTTCAAGATTTTCAAGAAAACTCTGATGATGAGCCTGATGAGAGATCATGTGAGGAGTACTTAAATGACCTGAACGTTGAATTTCAGGAAAGAGCACTCCTTGCAAACTCTCGAAGGTTTATTAAAAGAAACAAAGGTTTTTCAACGGCTAAAGCAAATGAGGACACTGAATGCTTTAAGTGTCACAAAAGAGGTCATTTTGCAAAGGACTGTTTTTCAAAAACAATTTCTGAACCCTCTTACAGACCATCAAGCTCAAATCATTCCTTAGGCTTTACCAAATTTCAACCTAAAATCTATCAGTCTCATCAAAACTTCCAAAATAAATCTGACCAGAACAAATCAATAGATTTTGAAGCTAAGTACAGAAAAATCAAAGCTAAGCTTGCATTGCTTGAGGCCAGTCCCTCAGAACCAAAAAGTGTTCAATCTGTGCAGGGTAAAAACAAATGTCTTGTTGCTGAAACCTTCGACTGGGATGAAGAGCCAGTCTCATCAGATGACGAAATGGTGTATGTCAGCGCACTGATGGCCCTCTCAGAGGAAGACAAGCTAGCTGTTGGAAAGAATCATGCCAGAAATGGAGAATGGGTTAACATCACAATGAAGAAGGTAAATATTCTACTTTCTATGGATGATGACTCTGATTGGCAGTCTTATATGAACTATATCAATGTTGACCTTAAGTTTGTAGAAGAGCAGCGATTAAATCTTTTTTCTAAGTACAACAAGTTAGGTTTTGAATTGAATAAGTGTAGAGATTAATTACTTCTGTTTAAACAAGCTAAGCTTGAGGCTGTCACTTTACAAATTCAAAACACTGAACTAGTCAAAAGAAATCAGGCTCTTCAAGATGAACTAAAAAGGGAAAAATATATCATTGAAGGTTGGACTGCTAAGAATCCAAAGGTCTTTGATGCTGTGGGTGCCCCCAGTAGCAAAAAGAGAGGCATAGGTGAACATCATCTCACTGACTCTCGCAACAAAGACCAGAGTCCCAAACCATTTGTGTCTGGTGGCATGATTACCAGTATGTTGACTATTCCCAAGCCCAGTGACTGGATTGAAAGACTTAATCCTGAGAGTAAGCTTCCCAACTTTGACTCTGGAAAAATTCTAGAGCCTGAAAGTCAAGCTCTAAAGAGCATACTTGGACTCCCTGATATGTCTAGTAGTACTGAACACATCTCTGAGTCTGAAGATGAATCTCAAGCACCCCTTCCACCTTTGGAACCTCTTCAGGGTGCTGATCCTAGCTCTGAGCTTACTCCATTACGTTACAATCCACACTCACCTAAAGAAAGGTCTGGACTTGGTAGAACCATTTTGAAAAGACAATAAAAACCAACTCAACTAGAATCCACCCCCACTGAAAATTCCACATCCTCTGTCCCCACTGAAGCTGATCAGATTCAACAACTGACTGAACTGGTGAGGAAGCTAACTGACAAAATGGAATCTATTGAAAAGGTCCCTGAACCTATCAAGGAGACAAAGTCAGCTTCCTCTAGTTCTTCAAAGTCAAAAGCCACCACAAAAAACAAGCAGAAGTGTGATCTATGCCACTATACCAGTCATACCACTGACAATTGTTATAGAATCCTTTTTTGCATGATCTGTAAAAAAGATGATCACAGGACTGCTGACCACTTGCAATATGTGAGTTCTCTCAATCAAGAAAACTACACAAAAGTTGGTCATCAGTATGCTTCTTCATCCAAAGCTCAAAAACTAAGAGCAAAGCCTTTTCCTCCTTGCCCACACTGTGGCTTTAATGATCATCGCTCTGATGATTGTCTTATGAACATATGCTGTGATATTTGCGGAAACACAGCTCATAAGACATCTCAGCATGACAACGTCATCCATGCAAGGAGAAGTTCAAAACAACCAAAATCCACTGAGTCATCCTCAGTCTCTAAATGCAAAACCTGTGGTAGCTCATTGCACTCCACCACTGACCATGAATCAATTGCTCAATTCAAAGAGACCATGAGACCCAAGCCCACTAGTAAGTGGGTCACGAAGAGAAACTAATGTTGTTTACTACTTGTGCAGAGGCATGCCAGGGAGCCTATCTGGCATCTGGACAGTGGATGCTCAAGAAGCATGACTGGTGTAAAGGAATATCTGCACAAGTTTGTAAAAGAACCAGGACCCAAGGTAGTGTTTGGTGATAATTCATCATGTCCCACTGAAGGTTATGGTTCAGTAAACTGCAATGGAATAGTTTTCTCTAGAATAGCTTATGTCAACGGTCTCAAATACAATCTCATCAGTGTCAGTCAGCTATGTGATGCAAAGTACATTGTCCAATTCAATGACAAACAAGGTACCATTTTTAATGCCAACAAGGAAGTTGTGTTGATTGATCCTAGGAGAGATGATGTTTATGTCTTAGACATGTCAACGCTCTCTAAAGATGGAACTTGTCTCTTTGCCAAAGCCACTGAAACCATCAACTGGCTGTGGCACAAGAGACTCTCACACTTAAACTTTAAAAATCTCAACAATTTGGCAAAACAAAACAAGGTCCTTGGCTTACCATCACTGGTTTTTGCAAAAGATAAACCATGCTCAGCCTGTGAAAAAGGCAAACATCAAAGAGCATCCTTCAAAACCAAGCAAAACTTCTCCATCAAAAGCTGCCTTCACCTCTTGCATATGGATCTCTTTGGACCAGTTAGTCCTAGATCAATCCAGCATGAGAAGTATACACTTGTCATTGTCGACGAGTTTTCAAGGTACACTTGGGTATACTTGCTTTCCAAAAAGAGCCAGGCAGCTAATACTATAATGTCATTCATCAGGAACATTGAAAACCAGAATGACATTACAGTGAAACAAATCAGAACTGACAATGGTACTGAATTTAGAAATGCTGAGCTTGAGAGTTTCTGTGATGAGAAGGGAATCTCCCAAAATTTCTCATCTCCTTATACCCCTGAACAAAATGGGGTAGCTGAAAGGAAAAATAGAACTCTCATTGAGGCTGCAAGAACCATGTTAAATGGCTCAACCCTCTCAAAGCATTTCTGGACTGAAGCAGTCAAAACAGCCTGTTACACTCAAAACAGGTCAATCATTGTCAAAAGACATAATAAAACCCCATATGAGATATTCAAAGGTAGACTTCCTAATATCAGCTACTTTCATGTATTTGGATGTCCTGTGTTTATTCATAATCACAAGGATCATCTAGGCAAGTTTGATGCTAAAGCTGATGATGGATACTTTCTAGGTTACTCACTGATCTCCAAAGCCTTCAGGGTGTTTAACAAGAGGAGACAACAAGTTGAGGAAACCTTTCATGTCACCTTTGATGAAAGTGTCGAAAGCATTAGGTTCTCCAACACCTCAGTTGAGGAGATAGGAATTGATAACTCTTCAAGATATCCTCCTGATGAGTTTAACACTGAAATCAATTCCTCATACCAAGCTGATGCTGACATCTCATATTATGTCTTACCTCACAATCTGTCACAACCAACCATCAGTGAATTCATTGATAACCAATCAGTCCCTGATGGGATAGGTAACACTGAACCAAATGTTCAGGACCCTGTGATTCATGAAACCCAACATGAACAAGACATCTCAATAGATGCTCTTGATGATACTATGGCCCAAATACCTGAACTCACCCCTATGTCACCAGTGGCTTCTTCAAGCTCAGATCCTAGACCACAAAGTAAGTGGACAAGAACTCAGGACATTGAGCTTGTAAACATTATTGGTGAACCTACTGAAGGCATGCTCACTAGAAGCATGGCTGCTAAATTAACTACAGCTTCAGCCAATGAATGTCTATATGCTGATTACCTATCAGAAATAGAACCCAAAAGTGTCACTGAGGCTCTAAAATACCCAAGCTGGGTTCAGGCTATGCAAGAAGAACTGCAACAGTTTGATAAAAACAAGGTCATGACCTTGATCAAATGTCCTCAGGAGGTAGTAGTCATAGGAATGAAGTGGGTTTTCAGAAATAAAACTGATGAAAACGGCACTGTCATTAAAAACAAAGCCAGACTTGTAGCCAAAGGTTACAGTCAACAAGAAGGCATTGACTATGATGAAACATTTGCTCCTGTTACAAGAATGGAAGCCATCAGGATCTTCCTTGCATATGCCTCCTACATGAACTTCAAAGTTTATCAAATGGATGTAAAAAGTGCATTCCTAAACGGTGAACTCAAGGAAGAAGTTTATGTTCAACAACCACCAGGCTTTGAGAGTAGTGAATTCCCTGACTATGTCTGCAAGCTTGATAAAGCCCTTTATGGTCTAAAACAAGCTCCCAGGGCATGGTATGAAACACTCTCAGCCTTCCTCATTCAAAACAAGTTTGTCAGAGGCAAGATAGACAACACATTGTTTATCTACAGGACAAAACTTGATGTCATACTGGTCCAAGTATATGTTGATGACATTATCTTTGGCTCTACTAACTTCACTCTTTGCAAACAGTTTGAAAGACTGATGACAAAGAAGTTTGAAATGAGCATGATGGGTGAACTCACTTATTTTCTTGGACTACAAATCAGGCATACTGATAAAGGAATCTCCATCTGTCAAGAGAAATACACAAGAAATCTCTTGAAGAAATATGAGATATCTGACTGTGCCTCAGTGAAGACACCAATGGTCCCTCCTAACAATCTTGGACCTGATCTCACTGGAAAATCAGTTAATCAAACCCATTTCAGAGGGATTTTGGCTCTTTGATGTATCTAACTGCTTCCAGACCAGACATTCAATTCTCAGTCTGTCTCATAGCTAGATATCAGTCCAATCCCAAAGAATCCCACCTCACTGCAGCCAAAAGAATACTCAGGTACCTGAAAGGAACCCCAAGCCTTGGACTTTATTATCCAAAGTGCTCAGGGTTTGATCTCAAAGGATACTCAGATTCTGATTATGCTGGCTGCAACATGGACAGAAAAAGCACCTCAGGGTCCTGTCAATTCCTTGGAGGAAAACTGGTTTGTTGAGTGCTAAAAAGCAGCAATCAGTGGCTATGTCTTCAGCCGAAGCTGAATATGTAGCTGCTGCAGGATGTTGTGCCAATGTTCTATGGATGAAAAGTCAACTCAGTGACTATGACATCCATTTCAAAATGGTACCCATTTTCTGTGACAACACAAGTGCAATTGCAATCTCCAACAACCCTGTCCTTCATTAAAGAACCAAACACATTGATATCAGATATCATTTTATCAGGGATCACATAATGAAAGGAGACATAGAACTTCATTTCATCCCTACTGAATATCAACTTGCTGATATCTTCACCAAACCTTTGGATGAGCCTACCTTCAGGAGACTGAAAGCTGAATTAGGAATGCTTGACATTGAAAGTCAGGAATCTGAAAACCAATTTCAGTGAGTTCTGTGAATTGGTTCGTCTCCCTGAACATCCAAAATCAACCCCTCACTGAATGAGTAGGACTCACTCAGGGTCCCTGACAGAGCATTGAATGAGTAACTAAATGCTCCAAGTATTAGTTACTTTAATGTCCTAGGTTGGTAATCCCACCAACTTAATATAGGAATACATGTCTTACTGTCAGGAGTATCATCATTTACCTCACACCACTTGGCATTAAATGCCTTCTCTCACATAAAATATCCCATGGATATTTTATTACTGCTAAAGTGCACTTTTACTGTGCATTACAACTGTTTTCCTTAAAGATGGGAATTTACTGCGTGATGTAGTAGGTGGCATTAAATGTGGAATATCAAACGATCTCAAAAAAGGTCTTTACATATCCACACTTATATAAAAACCACCCCTCTCACTACTCTATAAATACCCTCTTTAAAATCACTAAAACACACACAAATCAATTTCTGCAACTAAACTCTGTCAAAATCCTTTCTCAAATCCAGAAATATTTGTGTGTTCTCAAAACCTTCAAAACCTCTTTTGGAAAACCCTTCTTGTAAACATTTACAAAAGTTTTTCATCACAAACTAGAGAGATCTAAACACTTTGATTGTTCTTGCCAACATTTTTTTTAAACCCTAAAAACTTCTTTAATAGAAATGGCTAGAACACAATCTCTCCAGTTTGCTTCTCAGTGGGTAGGGGATCTCACTAACGTTGAATTCAAAACAAATAATGTCATAGGTAATTTTGAATACCCTGAAAATGTCCCAACCTATAAAGACATTGTAAAATTTTTATTCAACTGCCCACTCAAAACGGCCTTTGTAAAATGTCCCTCAGTGGTGTACCCAAACTACCTCAGGGAGTTTTGGGCAAATGCTAAAGCCTTTGACCCGACACCTTCTACTGATGAGAATAACCTTAGACCACTCAGAGAGTATCTCATCAGGTTCAGTCTTAATGGGGGGCAACAATACACCCTGGATTACAAAACTTTTTGCACTTCAACAGGGTTAGATTACAACAAAGGTGTTTATGTCGCTCATCCTGAACCTTCTACAGTGAAGGATGGGTTAAAACAAATCGTTTTGGATCCAACATTTTTGGACAAGACCCCAGTCACTAAAAGTTCATTCCCCGTGGCTTGGAGGATCCTTTTCACTTTTGTGATTCAGGTCCTCGGCGGGAACCACTCATCCACTGAACAGGTTAACTCTATTCAGTTGATGATGGCATACTGCCTGATGAATGGGGTCACTGTCGACATAGGGGAGATCATTTACAGTGATCTTGTAACGAAGCTACAGAGCAAAACTAGGACGAAGTATATTTCGTATCCTAGGTTTGTCTCTTGTGATTTACAATCGTTACTGGGTGCCAATTATACTCAGGATGAAAAATTTGGAAATTTACCTGGCATCCTGAGTCCTTCAAACTTTCAAAAGGACCCATCCCTTGTCACACCTATTGAATTGACGGCCCATATGGTTGCTGTAAACAACCAGGAGGGATCAGTGTCTCCAAACCCTGCTCTAAAAAAGAGAAAGGGGAAGTCTCAGACTGGGACTAAGACTAAACCAAAGTCTCAGGGCCCTGAGGCTTCAGGAGCACCGCCTAAGAGGCACAAAAAGCCTGAGAAATGACACCCACTGACCAGGCAACAACCACCCCCGTGACAACGAAGGACACTGATACATCACAGTCAGTGCCCTTGGTCACACCTACTACTCCCCAAGATCCATAGGGAAATAAACAACCCGCTGGTAGGGGAGCGCCTTCCACAGTGCCTGATGATGACATTAACAAATCCAAGTCTTTGTCAGAGGGCACACTGATCGATCCCAAAGACTCAGGGGGAAACAAACAACCCACCGATAGGGATACAACATTCACTGACTCTGCTAAAGGCACTGGGAAATACCCACCAGTGTCTCAGGGGTCACTGGGGGATAAAGACTCGGAGGGAAAGGAACAACCCGCCGATACGGAATCCAAAACCAATCCTGACTCCCGAGAAGACGCTGGGAAACTCCCACCAGTGTCCGAGGGGTCCACGGGGGACAAAGACTCAGAGGGATCAATACCACCCGCTGATATGGAACCCATTCCCACTCCCTTGTTAACAGTTGCTGAGGTTACTGAGTTGCTAAAATCTGATGATGACCTTGCTGAAAGTGATGAAGAAATCTTATCAGCAGGAGAAGAAGTGGACGCTGAGGTTCAATCTGAACAAGAGCCTCAGCCTGATCCACAGGAGCAGACTGAGTCACCTTTTCAAACTGAAGACAATGACTCAGCCTCATCCTCCAGCTCTGATGAATTCAAAAGGTTTGACAATGTTCTTCCACTCACTGAAAGACAACTGGTTAAGTGGATCAGTAGGGCTACAAGGAAGCTGTTTTTTGGGGTTACTGAACAGTTTTGGGATCAACACACTGAAGCTGCTGCCAGTTACGCTGACCTTAGATCTGATGTGCTCACCTTCAACGAAAATGTTCACGAGCACAGAGATCTTATGTACCATCATCTTGTCAACCTGGATGAACACATGGTTAAGTTCCTCAAACATCTTCAGACAGTTGGGGTTACAATTGATGAAATCAGGGACGCTGTCAAAGAAGACCCAGCGCTCAATGCCAAAGTGCTGGATGCCACTGATGCATATGCAAAAAATTCATCCAGGCTCACTGACCTTATAGAGATGCTCAAGTCTGCAAATGTTCAGGGTCTTCAAACTTCAGTTCAGACTCTTCAGATCACCATGGACTCACTGAACACTCAGGTAGCTACCTTGACTCAGGCCTCGTCTTCTATGGCTTGGAATCTTGGTCCACGAATGACTGGCTTGGAGTTATCTCATGCGAACTTGGATGCAAAGGTCACTGGTCTTCAGGATGATACTTCCGAAATAAAGGCCATGATGACTGAAATCTATCAGGCCTTCAAAGGTCAAGCTGGTCAGTCCCCCTCAGCAGCTACTCCAACTCTTGCCCTCACTGCGCTACGGCAACAGTTGAGGGGGAGAATATTGCTGAAGAAACTCCTCTTCACACTGAGGGGGAGCAAACACCATCAGTCTCAGCAGCTCAAACATCATCATCATCTGCACCAGTCTCAACAGTACCAATCTCATCACTTCCACCTCATGCAACAACAACACTGACAGTCTTAACACCAATCATGACAACACCACCTCTCATTATTGCATCATCTTCCTCAGGACAGGACAAGGGCAAAGGCATACTGAAAACTACTGAGTCTGAGAAGATTCCCTACAAAATCGGTGACACTGAATACCTCTTCACTCCTCAACAGCTAACCAAACACCTTGCTAAAGAAGAAATGAAATTGAAACAAGCTGAGGATGATAAGAAGACTAAGGAGGCATTGACCAAAGTGATTGCCGAAGAAGCTGAAAATGTGGGAATAGATGCAAGCAAGCTCAAAAAGGGTCAGGCAGGACAGAAGCTCATGGAAGCTCAGGCTGCTCAAATGGCTGCAATGAGAGCTTAGTATGAAGAAAAGAGAAAGAAAACTGATGCTCTCAGGCAAAGCAGAATTAAAGAATACAACTGGACAATGACCAGCCGAAGGCTTCCTGAAAAAATCACTGATGTCAAAATCATTCCCAACACCAAACCATTGGCTATGAATGTTTACAAAGGGGATGACAAAAGACACTTTGAGGTTCATGATCCCTTAAAATTCAGTGACTTTGGGATCACTGAACTTGATGAACTTGGTCCGATCATTGGAAAGAAGCAAAATAAGGTGGTCAAGGAGCTGATGAAGATGCTTAGCAAAAGATATGAAAGGCTGAGGGATGCACCAACCCAACTGAGAATTCAGCCTGCCTTGACTGCACCTCAAGGATCTCAACCACAAACTTCCACTGGCAAAAGGAAAAGAGTTGATTTCCAACCTGAGATCAAAGTGCCTGGCCTTGAATGCAACAGAGAACTGCCTGAGGGTGTAAATTTTGTGAACTGTCTAGTGATTGAAGAGCCTGAAAGAGGGCTATTCCATATTGATGTCTATGAGAACCCTGCATTTCAAAGATGGAGTGACATTGATCAGGCTGGAGTGGCTGTAATGATCAGCTATATTCCAGTGGCCTCTCAGATCCAATCCCCAGCAAACGTCAGGTTTTGTCAAGACCTAAATGCTAAGATCAGAGACCATCCTGACAGGGAAACACTCATCACCAAGAAAGTGAAGCTTGAAGCACTAGGTATCCATCTGGACTGACATCAATTTATCTTCTTGTATTAGTGATAGGAATTATGTAATCTGATCAATAAAAGATGTATGTTTTGTTAGACTACTCAAAGTTCCTTATTATTTTCATTAGTACATTCAGTGTAAGAAGAAGCCATTATCTCACTTACACTGATCAAACACTTAGGCTATTTGTATATCCAAATAGGGGGAGACTGTTGGGTTCAGTAAATACCCAATCCCCTTAATCTTGGATTTGAATAGAAAATATCCTAAGTGTTTAATCCGTTAAACACAATCAGGTCACTGAGCGCATAGTCTCTCAGTGAGCCATCTTCAGGATACTTAGTACGAGGCAAAGAAGGAGCCTCTCCACTCCGCAAGGCGGATCTTAAAGGGTGAAGACTAAGTCAAGAAGAAGATGGTGGATTCAGTGAGTGATGACAATAACTCACTGAATCCCTACGACTCCTCTCCAACTGTTAAACACTGAAGAAAAATGAAGGAAGAGACTGAAGGCCTTAAAGACTGAAGAATGAGCTGGATAAAGCGGGAAAGTTTTACCCAGATAAAACTTAGTCCCTCAAGTCTTTATCCGGTCTACGCATGGTCACAATCTTCTAAAATCATATCTTTCCATTTATAGTAAGCGGCGATTCTCTGTCAAAGGAAATAGTCTCGCCGCCTACTATAAATAGAAAGACAAACAGTAACTGAATCCTTCAAGATTCATGTTTTCTGTGTTCTATGCTTTTGTCTTCTAGGTTAAAGTTAAATATCATACTTGTATAAATAGCATAAGAAGAAGAGTGAAAAGTTTAAGCTTGTGAATTGTAAAAACGCACATACACACAAGCCAACTTTTCACTCCTCCAAATACAACTTTATCCTTGAGCTAGCTCAGTGGGTTCTAAGAGTTGTGCTTAGACTTAGCCTAAGCTTAGAGAGGAGTCACCCAAACTTTGTCATTTCAATCCCAAGTACTATTCCGCAAGTACTTGGGTAACGTATTCTTTTGATTTACTTCTAATAAGAATATGATGTTGAAAATTACCTCGTGTGTTTTACTTATGTTAATTTCAGTCATTATTCACTGTTAATATTGTTTTACGTACTTAATTGATTTTAAACAATAGTGAATAGGGAACAACATTTTCTAATTCCTAACAATCTCCCCCTAAGGGAGGTCACCCCACGTTTTACATTTCGAATCCTAGCATTCTATTCTTGACTTTGTTCTTGAGCTCGTAGACTTCAATTCTTCAATTCCGCAATCTTTGTGCTTAATTAGTGCAACTTCAAAGTCCGAATGCTTTGTACTTTAAGTGGAGGCCTTTAACTGATCCACATCATTGATGATCTTCGAGCTTTCATTGAGATCATCAGTCACAGCAAATCTCTCTGGATCATCCATAGTTGTGTTGCCTTCATGTGATGTTGTGACTTTTGGACCGACATGCTCACACTTTTGGATCATGACATCTTTCATCAGAGTAGCAGAAGCTTTTACTGGTTCAAGATATTTGCAGCAGCGTAGCAGAAGCATAGTATAAAAATATCTGAGCCAGGTTCTGTAGATATGCACCAGTCATGATTTCTTCAATTAAGTGTGGATGATGTGAGCATGCGGCTTTGGATTGACTCCTCAATTCTGATCAGCTGCAACCGTCCAAATGTACCTGCAAACAACAGTTAGCAATAAACTCACGAAAGTGTCTTTGACCACTTTCGTTGAATTGAGGTACACGGCCCACGGTTCCCCGTTGATCAGTACAAGTACTGCCAGTGATCAGGTATAATTTCGAAGAATCTCCTTGACAGGGTTTCGCAGCTATTCTAGCCGTTCTCAAACCGGAACGTCTCAAAGAAGACAACACGGAGTGAGTGAACCAGCAAATTGAGATTTACTGATTGATTCAAAATGATTTGAAAACAATCGCGTATTGCTTGAAGAAAGAGTTTTGCAATACGACGAAGGTTTTATAAGAAAAATCAATTTTCAATCATAAATACCCTTTTAATTTTGAAAGATTAATACACAGTCGATGTGCTAGAGAAAAGAATTGTTGAGCACAACGACCGGTTTTTCAAAGGTATCCGTCAATCCATTTCCTGGACCAAGGTTGATTCAATAATGAATCGCCCCATTGTTTCTATCCAGTTGTCACAAGCTTGATCTTTTGCAAGATCTCACAAGTCACCCACCAAGAGCTTGTTTGATGTTGGCTCTAGAAGGATTTCCATCTTCATCGTGAATATTTTTACATATCACTCGGATGTTCTGGCAATACCACAAGGATAATGCGTAGGACTCTCAATATCTACTTACTTTCCACATTGTGTGAAACAGCAAGTCTTCATTAATTTAGTGTCCTAATGAGATATTGTGGATGATATCTTGGCTCTAGACTCAATAGTGCACATTTGGTTCCTATGCCGGAGACTAGGGAGAATGTCTCCTTCTGCAATATCAAAAATCTCTAAGAGAAAGTCGATAGATTATGTCGGTTCCCCGTGAGAATGAAACAAGCCCTTTTAAGAGGAACTTGAGTAGCTTGGGAAGTTTAGTGCAGTGCGTCACTGGGTCCATGACGTCTTGTCTTCAATACCAGTGTTACCTTAGTAAACACTAGTAGCATATGTATTGAACCCGGATTCTGCCCTAAGGTTGAATTATTGGAGGGCTATTTCTTTTCACCCTTTTCCACATTCAATTCTTTTTCATTCTTCAACCCCTTTAGTGCTTACCAAGACTTCATAACTAGAACCTTGTAGGGTTTATTCCAGTACTAGCTCAGTCTCAGTCCGCACTCTTCCCATATCTCTCTTTTCTCCTTTTTTCAATATACCTAAGGACTCTACACTATCTAGTGGATTATCCCTGGGTAGATCCCTCCGATTCTGGCGGATCGTGGGAACTAATACCTAACCTCACCATCCTTATAACTCCATACATAAAGTAAAATGGTCGGTCTTTTGGTACAGTTCATTCTTCCTTGAAACCAATCGAAAAATCATTTGGAAAAACAATCAAGGTACTTGTGATATAAAATCAAAGCATTTTGTACCTTAATAGTTTTGATCATTTAGAAATGCTCCCCCTCAACATGTGCATATGATATGAAATTGTTTAGCACATGGAGGCAAGAGTTCTTTGAAATAATTTCTTGATCACAATTTCCTTAGAAAAAGCCTTTTAATTTTCTTTGGTAAATACTCCCCCTCAATATGTGCATAGGATATTTGAAATCATTTTATCACATAGATGCAAGAGTTAATTTGAAGCACATCCACAATCACAAGAGCCATTAAGAAACCATTTGAAAACTCAATCAAGGTACTTTATAAATCACTTTAAAAAACTTTCGTACCTCGATAGTTTATTTGCTCCCCCTCAATACGTGCTTCGAGATTCGAAAGCGTTTAGCACATATGAGAGAGCAGCCTGCACAATTAAATCAAAACGATCACCTTTTATCAAATTTCATAATTAAATCACAAATTCTCCCCCGATCAAAAATATCAAACCCTTTGAGATTTTGGATCCCAAGTGATTTAATTAGGTTTAGAAAACATGGGAGAAAATGTGGCCTTGTTTAAATACTCATCTGTTTTTTTTTTTTTTTTTTTTTTTTTTTGATAAATCCTCCTCCTCAACATGTGCATTGTGTATTTGAAATCGTTTGGCACATGGAGGCAGGAGTGCCTATAAAAGACTAAAACTGATTCCATTAAAACAGATTTGAGATTTAAATCACGATCTCTCCCGCGATCAAAAATTTGAAACCATTTGAGATTTTTGATCCCAAAAGATTTAAATCATTTAGAGAATTTTGGGGAAAGACGTGGCAAGATTTGATTTTGAAAAATGACAGATAAGGACCATTTTAAGACATTAAAGATTGTTAGTGTCAGGTATGATTGTTTTTAAGAGATCTTTAGTAAAATAAAACAATTTCACAATCAACACAAGAACAGAAAAAATTTCATTTTGTAAGATCTTTGAGTTTTAAAGAAAATCATACCATGACATAACATTAAATCTTTAGATCACCACTTTATGTTGTACAGACCGGACTTTTTATGAAGAAATATCTTTTGAAAATATTTTATTTTAAATCACTCTCCCCCTCAATCCATGACAGAAGTCAATAATTGAGTGACTTATGTTTTGATAAAATGAAGATAAGTCGGGCTGTGGTGGGTAATTGGAAAATTTTGAGGGGTCGTTAAATGAGTTCGGATTAGGATCATAATCAAATGAATTCCTCGAACCACAAAACAAACAACTCCCGTTCCGAAAATCATTACCACACTGTACACACGTACACCAGCGACATGGTGAACCAAAAAGAGGCTCACCACAACCGACACAAGGAATAAACGATTCCATTTGGTAGTTATGAGAAGGAATCGGTTCATTCAAAGAATCAACAAAACCAACATGGTGATCCGAATGACTATCAAGTCTCGAAGAACATTTTGAAAAATCCGAAGGTGGGACAAGTGGTGTGCTCTGAGAGCTAGCAATTTCCACCACTTCCGTTATGGTCTCCGGTTCTGGTTTTTGAGAAACGTGAAGTTTAGGCAAGTCATTCTTGCTAGTCACTGGTCTAAATTCTGCATGATTGCTTTTAACCGTAAATTGTGAAAGTTTAGGATCAATTTTAGACTGCTTAGGAGCAATTGAGGGGTTAGATATTTGGATAACCGTAGGTTGGACGTATTAGCACTTCCATTATCAGAGGGAAGTACATGGTCTTTTGTCACCCCGGTTTCTCGTTTCATTTCCCTACGCAGAATTAATGGATCATCACGAACAACACGAATTCTTGACATTTGTGATAAAGTATGAAGTTTTTCAACTTCGTTCCAAAATTCGTCGTAGTCGAGAGATTCCATGAGAATAGAAGAAGTTAGAATCAAATGGATAGAGGGTAAAGGGATAAAGAATCAAAAAGGGTAAGAGGGTAAAGATGAATATTTTTGGATTTTTGGATAAACATTTTGTAAAAATAAGAAAGAAAATCTTTTTGGATTTTTGATTTTTTAGATGTTTTTGGATTTTTAGATTTTTATAAGAAAATATAAACATATATAGATGGTATGAACAAGGAGTGAATATTCAAATCACTAATCTGCTAAACGTAAGATTATTAGCACAGCTCCCCGGCAGCGGCGCCAAAAATTTGATTGGCTCCCAAACGGTCAGGTTTATTACACAAGTCAACCACTTGTGAATGGTCAACCGTAATAAAAGCCAGACAGCTTGAGAACGCAATGCAATTAAGTCCAGGAGAGTTTAGTGTTTCCCCAGGTCGTTAAATCCCAACGAGCTGTGCGACTGAATAGCCAAACGTGTAGTGATCGGGTGATATTGAACAGGAAAGGGGTTATGATTTTGAATAATTATACCTAAAGAAAAAGTTTGTAAATTACAGGGGCTTAAATGCAAATTAAAGAAAATTAAAAAGCTAAATTATATTAAATAAATGCTATCACTATTTTTAAAGTTGGATTTTCTTGATTTTTCTTTTATAAATTTGAATTAAAAACTAATTTTAACTTTTAAAACTAAATTAAAATACTAAAAATTATGAAAGTAAAGAGGAAAATTGTGAAAATATTTTTCAAAAATCTAAAATAACTAAACAAACTTTTGAAAATTGAATTTGTATTTTTCTGATTTTTATTCTAATTTCTATGATTTAAAAACTAATTAAATTGCTAAAAATTACAAATTTAACTAAGAAAAATCTGGAAAAATTATTTTTTTGCTTTTTATATTTATCTTAATCTATGAAAATTGAAAAATTATTTTTTTGAAGTTTTTCTGATTTATTTGTAATAAAAGCTATTTAAAAAGTCCTAAAAACTGATTAAAATAAAGAAAAATAGCAAACAGTGATGAAAATTTATGAAAAATTCAGGAAAAGTCTAAAATAAAATTCTAATTTTATGAAAAATATAAAAACTATGGCTTATGTGAAGGATTTAAAAGCTGAAGTGTAAAAGCTTATGAATAAGCTAGACAAAATAAGCTACAAGCTGTAGAAGAGCACCAATTAACTACAGAAGCTGTAATATGCTAAAACTACTCTAAGGCAACTTATTGCAACTACTTTTAACTTCTAAAAATCAATCCACAAGAATTTGAGCTAATTAACTACTAAGGCAAAACAGCCCTAACCCCCTATCTTTAAGCTGATACACAGGCTTATCAAGAGAGCTTATCTGAAATCCAGAAATGAGGAACTTAAGGCAACCAACTAGACTACAACTAAACCAAATTACAGCTCCCAACTATCTAATTTGATATCTGTGCAAGGCCTACAAGTTGCCTGTGCACACTCAGTGTATGCTGAGTGTGTGCACAGGGCACTTTTGCCCCATTTGACAAGCTGATTTGAAGCTTATAAAAAATTACAAAAATCAGATTTCCACTCTTGACCAACTGAACTTGTTAAGTCCAAAATTTCACTTGAATTGATCCAATAATGAATCAATGAAAATTCCACAAACCTTGGTGAAAAACTGACTTTTACAATTTTTGACTTTTTTTTTTTACAGAAATGAGATTTGACTACTATGAACTTCTAAGCTAGATTTAATGACTAAAAATGATGTTTGATGATATAATAAACCTAATTCAAGCTATTTCTATGGTTTCTAAGCCTAAATGCAAAATTACACTTACTGATTCAAACAGAAATTAGAACTAGAGCTGATTTTATATGATTTTGACTTTAAGACAGAATAGATGCAATATAGTTACCAAAATGATTATAACTAGCCTATATGAGAATGCAGATTCAATACTTAACCAGTATTCAACCCTCTAGCACAGATTTAAAGTCTAAACCAAAAGCTCCTTTAACTAACTAAATTGCAACTACTCTAACTTATACTCTAACCAGATCAATTATAGTGGAATAACTAAACTCTAACTACTGAATAGGTGTTGATAACTGCAATGTCAAACATTAAATTTCACAAAAACAGTTTATGCAATAATTCTATTTAGATATTAACTTACATGTGGTCCTAGCCACTATGGCTTGTAACAGAGATGAGAGTATCACTATCCTAAACCCATTATCATCACAAAATCAACCCAGATCCAGATCTAACACCAGCAATTCACCAAATCCTTCTTCCTTAATGAGCAGTTGACTTTTGTTGACCAAGTTCCAAATGTGCTTGGAATTGATTCTTGAGCTTACTAAAAGCTATATACAACTTTAGTAAGCTCACTTAAGTTGTAATGAAGCTTATTGAAGCTTGATAATTAGCAATTTTAAAACAGGCTTGATTACAGGAAATGGAAAAACTGAAAATTTAACCAAACTTTGAATTCTTACTGAAAAATGAGTTACAACTGGCTAAAATGCCTTGGTTCAATACAAGGAAGATTAACATTACACTTTAGAACTTAATTAAGACATAAAAATTAAAAACGACATTTATGAGAAAATAAAAACTAAAAACTACTCTCCAACTCTGTCTTTTCTTCCTCTATTTATCATCAAAATTCTTCCCCTCTCTCCTCTGAGTGTTTCCCACTTTTCTTTTGGGCCATTGGATGATTGAAGCTCTTTTTAGCCGTTGATGAGATTTTGGCGGGAAAACTCTTTTAGCCAGTTGGAACAGGTTGAGTGCAAGGAAGGGGAAGAAATTTAATGCCTCTTGTTTTGTTGTTGAGGTGGAGTGATAAGGGTGTGGGAGTTGAGCTGGAAGTATGGTGATGGGAGATGTTGCAGAGAAGTGGGTGAAGACGAAGGTGGGTTGGAGGGAAAAGGTGGGCGGGTTTTGACTTGGTTTGACCGGGGTTTAATAATAGGGGGGTTCAAGGTTCAGGGGTCTTATTTCGCAGGGGTTCAAGGCTCATGGGAAGGGTTCAAGGTTCAAGGGTGTTTTGTTTATTAATAACATAAGGACCAAATTTGCAATTCACCAAACTTGAGGGACCAATTCTGCCAATTTTCCAAAGTTTATCATAGGGACCAATTATGACAAGTTTAATATTCCCAAGGACCAAAAATAATAATTTTCAAATTAAAAATGTCCAGGGGTAAATTCTGTCAATCTTTGAAATTTCAGGGACTAAAGTTGCCATTTTGCAAAACTGAACTTTGAAGGGTTTATTTTGACAACTTTTGAATCCCATGGACCTTAAATGATATTTTGTTTTATTTTGATTTACCAGGGACTATTTTTGACAACTTTTGAAACTTGGGGGACTAAAACTGCCAATTATGCAAACTTGATACGTTTTTCACCTGATTTTGGTATTTTTGCATTTGAAACACATAAAACACTTATTTGTGATATTTTTATCATTTTGATGCATTTCTGAGTGTTTTCAGATGTTTTTGCAGTTCAGATTTGACCAAAAATGATGAGTATTTACACACTCAACAATCCCCCACACTAAACTATTGCTAGTCCCTAGCAATCTTTTGAGAAAAACTTAATGGATTTGAATCTCTTTACCAAAAGCCATTACTTCTGGAGTAGCCAATTGTTTCAGTTCAAGTAAGAATCTTGGTACAATGGTAACCAAATGATTTTGAGCAAATCACCAGCTTTCAACGGTTTTGATTTGTCTTTACCAGAAGCCGTTTGCTTCTGGACTAGCCAACTCTTAGATAAAATATCTTTGGTGAGTCGATTACCAATTATGGTTTTCCAACTGCCTTTACCACAAGCCATAAACTTGTGGGCTAGCCAACTCTTCACTAATTAAAGATATGGTGAGCTGAACACCATACAATTTTGGGCAAATTGCAAGCCGTCAACGGATTTGAGATATCTTTACCAAGAGCCGTTTGCTCCTGGATTAGCCAATCCTTTTGTTTATTAGACATGGCGGACTGATAACCATAAGCTGAGTAAGTGCAAAGCACTTACTCCAAAAAAAAAATTGGCCAAAAATGAGGGAATTGGGTGGTATAATTACATGATAAAATTCGTGAGAATTCCCCCCCACACTAGAAATGAATATTGCCCTCAATATTCAAAGTACCGGCAGTTATGCCGAAACATAGAACGTAAAAGGGAAATACTACGGCCATTATTTTTGAAAGATTTTTTTTTTAATGAAAACTTATATACAACAGCGGGGGGCAACTCCCCCACACTAGGGTGGTAGAAAGTAGAAAGAAGTCAGAAATATGGGTGAAAACCCATATGGTATGCTATTGTTTTTGATTCCCGATTCGCTAGCTTGACTCGACCCCGTATTCATTTGTTCTTGGGGAAGCAAAGTGGAAGAAACAATCTCCATCGGACTTTCATTCAAGATGTTTGGACAAACATTTGAAGCACGTGAAAGTTCCACACCGATGAGATATATTCCCGACTCAAGATAATGGTACATGGAGATGCCGGGATCAAAGATAATGTCTTCATTCCCGAAGGAGTGAAGAACAGGAGAAGTGACAGAATATATGAAGAAAAGAAAGAAAATCATGATAAAAATCATGATTAACTCTTCATCCTCAATAGGAGAATTCATAGTTTCATGAATCTCATCAGTTAAGCTCGCTTGATCAAGACATATTATGGGTGTGTCTAGATCAAAGTAGAAATTATCATACTCCGGCGGAGATATGATATGAGTGAGTTCATCTGAGAACTCCTTGAAGGTGAATGAATCATATTCAGAATTGATATGAGTGGGTTCACTGGTGAACTCCTCCAATGTAAATGATTCATAATTGGGGAGAGAATTATGAGAATGAAAAGTGGTACTGCCACTAATCTTCTCTCCCGTATTATCAAAACAGAAGGCTTTCATTTTCGGAATAGAATCATCGGAAAGAATGTCACTATCCTTAATGGGGATAGGAGATGAAATAGGCTTTTCATTAAAAGCCTCGATTCTAGAAATGAGAAGATTAACATTCAATAATGTTGCACGAAGTGCTTCATCTTTGATTTCAGTGTCAGTAACTTCATCATTCTCTTCTTCTAAGCTAACAAGCTCAGAAGGTAAATCTTCCACATAAACGATGTCTCCACAAGATAACGAATCATCATCATCAGAATCGGAGAACATCTCAACATGATCTTTTGGGAAGACAAGAGGGGTAGGGATATCACACAAATGCTCGAGAATTCCCTGTGACTCTCTTGGGATTGGGACAAGGTTCTCAACACTAGACTTAATGAATTCGTCCGATTCCTTTTCAGGAACAGTGTCAAGATGCTCGTCCCCCATAATAAGAGAGTGAGTGTGAATCTCGGGTGTGATAACAACAGACTGAGGGAGTTGAGAAATATTATCTTTAAAAGGATAAAAACTCTCCTCGTCATCATCATACATAGCTGCCTTAAGAAATTGGGAACGCCTTAGAGCTGCATGCTCTAAGACCAATAATTCTTCCCTAGAATTGCGAGCCTCTCGTTCTTCGGCTAGCAATTCTCCCATGGTCTTTTCACCACTCACTTGATTCTTAAAGTCACAAATCATATCATCAAGTGTTTTCATTGCGGTTTCAAAATCTTGGGAAATTTCTTGAGACAACGGCTCAGGTGGAGTTTGAACCGTATGGTGCTGTGGAGATTGGAAATTGTCAAAACCGGAAGTATAGTAATTTTGATTCCACGGTTGACATTGAAGATTATCGTGAGGATCTCCACAATTCTCACAACAGTAAAACTGCTGAGTCTAGACTAGTGAATTATATGGATATTGGTCATAACCAAAGTTCTGAGTATCACCGGAAAACTGTTCATAGACAAACGTGTTTCCGGGTTGACACTCAAATCCTTGGTGAGGACCTCCACAAAATTCACATCAGTTATGTTGATTATATGAAGATAAGTCAGGCTGTGGTGGGTAATTGGAAAATTTTGAGGGGTCGTTAAATGAGTTCGGATTAGGATCATAATCAAATGAATTCGTCGAACCACAAAACAAACAACTCCCGTTCCGAATATCATTACCACACTGTACACACGTACACCAGCGACATGGTGAACCAAAAAGAGGCTCACCACAACCGACACAAGGAATAAACGATTCCATTTGGTAGTTATGAGAAGGAATCGGTTCATTCAAAGAATCAACAAAACCAACATGGTGATCCGAATGACTATCAAGTCTCGAAGAACATTTTGAAAAATCCGGAGGTGGGACAAGTGGTGTGCTCTGAGAGCTAGCAATTTCCACCACTTCCGTTATGGTCTCCGGTTCTGGTTTTTGAGAAACGTGAAGTTTAGGCAAGTCATTCTTGCTAGTCACCGGTCTAAATTCTGCATGATTGCTTTTAACCGTAAATTGTGAAAGTTTAGGATCAATTTTAGACGGCTTAGGAGCAATTGAGGGGTTAGATCTTTGGATAACCGTAGGTTGGACGTATTAGCACTTCCATTATCAGAGGGAAGTACATGGTCTTTTGTCACCCCGGTTTCTCGTTTCATTTCCCTACGCAGAATTAATGGATCATCACGAACAACACGAATTCTTGACATTTGTGATAAAGTATGAAGTTTTTCAACTTCGTTCCAGAATTCGTCGTAGTCGAGAGATTCCATGAGAATAGAAGAAGTTAGAATCAAATGGATAGAGGGTAAAGGGATAAAGAATCAAAAAGGGTAAGAGGGTAAAGATGAATATTTTTGGATTTTTGGATAAACATTTTGTAAAAATAAGAAAGAAAATCTTTTTGGGTTTTTGATTTTTAAGATGTTTTTGGATTTTTGGATTTTTATAAGAAAATATAAACATATATAGATGGTATGAACAAGGAGTGAATATTCAAATCACTAATCTGCTAAACGTAAGATTATTAGCACAGCTCCCCGGCAGCGGCGCCAAAATTTGATTGGCTCCCAAACGGTCAGGTTTATTACACAAGTCAACCACTTGTGAATGGTCAACCGTAATAAAAGCCAGACAGGTTGAGAACGCAATGCAATTAAGTCCAGGAGAGTTTAGTGTTTCCCCAGGTCGTTAAATCCCAACGAGCTGTGCGACTGAATAGCCAAACGTGTAGTGATCGGGTGATATTGAACAGGAAAGGGGTTATGATTTTGAATAATTATACCTAAAGAAAAAGTTTGTAAATTACAGGGGCTTAAATGGAAATTAAAGAAAATTAAAAAGCTAAATTATATTAAATAAATGCTATCACTATTTTTAAAGTTGGATTTTCTTGATTTTTCTTTTATAAATTTGAATTAAAAACTAATTTTAACTTTTAAAACTAAATTAAAATACTAAAAATTATGAAAATAAAGAGGAAAATTGTGAAACTATTTTTCAAAAATCTAAAATAACTAAACAAACTTTTGAAAATCGAATTTTTATTTTTCTGATTTTTATTCTAATTTATATGATTTAAAAACTATTTAAAACTAATTAAATTGCTAAAAATTACAAATTTAACTAAGAAAAATCTGGAAAAATTATTTTTTTGCTTTTTATATTTATCTTAATCTATGAAAATTGAAAAATTATTTTTTTGAAGTTTTTCTGATTTATTTGTAATAAAAGCTATTTAAAAAGTCCTAAAAACTGATTAAAATAAAGAAAAATAGCAAACAGTGATGAAAAATTATGAAAAATTCAGGAAAAGTCTAAAATATTATTCTAATTTTATGAAAAATATAAAAACTATGGCTTATGTGAAGGATTTAAAAGCTGAAGTGTAAAAGCTTATGAATAAGCTAGACAAAATAAGCTACAAGCTGTAGAAGAGCACCAATTAACTACAGAAGCTATAATATGCTAAAACTACTCTAAGGCAACTTATTGCAACTACTTTTAACTTCTAAAAATCAATCCACAAGAATTTGAGCTAATTAACTACTAAGGCAAAACAGCCCTAACCCCCTATCTTTAAGCTGATACACAGGCTTATCAAGAGAGCTTATCTGAAATCCAGAAATGAGGAACTTAAGGCAACCAACTAGACTACAACTAAACCAAATTACAGCTCCCAACTATCTAATTTGAGATCTGTGCAAGGCCTGCAAGTTGCCTGTGCACACTCAGTGTATGCTGAGTGTGTGCACAGGGCACTTTTGCCCCATTTGACAAGCTGATTTGAAGCTTATAAAAATTCTAAAAAAATCAGATTTTCACTCTTGACCAACTGAACTTGTTAAGTCCAAAATTTCACTTGAATTGATCCAATAATGAATCAATGAAAATTCCACAAACCTTGGTGAAAAACTGACTTTTACAATTTTTGACTTTTTTTTTACAGAAATGAGATTTGACTACTATGAACTTCTAAGCTAGATTTAATGACTGAAAATGATGTTTGATGATATAATAAACCTAATGCAAGCTATTTCTATGGTTTCTAAGCCTAAATGCAAAATTACACTTACTGATTCAAACAGAAATTAGAACTAGAGCTGATTTTATATGATTTTGACTTTAAGACAGAATAGATGCAATATAGTTACCAAAATGATTATAACTAGCCTATATGAGAATGCAGATTCAATACTTAACCAGTATTCAACCCTCTAGCACAGATTTAAAGTCTAAACCAAAAGCTCCTTTAACTAACTAAATTGCAACTACTCTAACTTATACTCTAACCAGATCAATTATAGTGGAATAACTAAACTCTAAATACTGAATAGGTGTTGATAACTGCAATGTCAAACATTAAATTTCACAAAAACAGTTTATGCAATAATTCTATTTAGATATTAACTTACATGTGGTCCTAGCCACTATGGCTTGTAACAGAGATGAGAGTATCACTATCCTAAACCCATTATCATCACAAAATCAACCCAGATCCAGATCTAACACCAGCAATTCACCAAATCCTTCTTCCTTAATGAGCAGTTGACTTTTGTTGACCAAGTTCCAAATGTGCTTGGAACTGATTCTTGAGCTTACTAAAAGCTATATACAGCTTTAGTAAGCTCACTTAAGTTGTAATGAAGCTTATTGAAGCTTGATAATTAGCAATTTTAAAACAGGTTTGATTACAGGAAATGGAAAAACTAAAAATTTAACCAAACTTTGAATTCTTACTGAAAAATGAGTTACAACTGGCTAAAATGCCTTAGTTCAATACAAGGAAGATTAACATTACACTTTAGAACTTAATTAAGACATAAAAATTAAAAACGACATTTATGAGAAAATAAAAACTAAAAACTGCTCTCCAACTCTGTCTTTTCTTCCTCTATTTATCATCAAAATTCTTCCCCTCTCTCCTCTGAGTGTTTCCCACTTTTCTTTTGGGCCATTGGATGATTGGAGCTCTTTTTAGCCGTTGATGAGATTTTGGCGGGAAAACTCTTTTAGCCAGTTGGGACAGGTTGAGTGCAAGGAAGGGGAAGCAATTTAATGCCTCTTGTTTTATTGTTGAGGTGGAGTGATAAGGGTGTGGGAGTTGAGCTGGAAGTATGGTGATGGGAGATGTTGCAGAGAAGTGGGTGAAGACGAAGGTGGGTTGGAGGGAAAAGGTGGGCGGGTTTTGACTTGGTTTGACCGGGGTTTAATAATAGGGGGTTCACGGTTCAAGGGTCTTATTTGGCAGGGGTTCAAGGCTCATGGGAAGGGTTCAAGGTTCAAGGGTGTTTTGTTTATTAATAACATAAGGACCAAACTTGCAATTCACCAAACTTGAGGGACCAATTCTGCCAATTTTCCAAAGTTTATCATAGGGACCAATTATGACAAGTTTAATTTTCCCAAGGACCAAAAATAATAATTTTCAAATTAAAAATGTCCAGGGGTAAATTCTGTCAATCTTTAAAATTTCAGGGACTAAAGTTGCCATTTTGCAAAACTAAACTTTGAAGGGTTTATTTTGACAACTTTTGAATCCCATGGACCTTAAATGATATTTTGTTTTATTTTGATTTACCAGGGACTATTTTTGACAACTTTTGAAACTTGGGGGACTAAAACTGCCAATTATGCAAACTTGATACGTTTTTCACCTGATTTTGGTATTTTTGCATTTGAAACACATAAAACACTTATTTGTGATATTTTTATCATTTTGATGCATTTCTGAGTGTTTTCAGATGTTTTTGCAGTTCAGATTTGACCAAAAATGATGAGTATTTACACACTCATCAGTGGTCGACATCACCCAAACAACAATCGACTAATAAAAGTCAATGTAGCATATCAATCAGATCATATAAATGTATGGGAATAATGTGTTCATCAAACTCTAATCATCTAATCCTAGCAATCATATCCTAGGCACCTAGTCCTTCAACATAGGTTAACATCATTTTTAATTAAGCATATTAGGATAATTAAGAAAGCCCGTTAGGTGACTAGATTTGAAAAACATTATCCCCCTCAATCCGTGACTCATTTTATGAAAAGTTTAAAAGCGCTGAAGTCATTGATTGAGTTTTCATTTTTACAAAAACTCTGAATCTGATTGTTTTTAAAGAAACTCATTTACCACCATTTTTGAAAACACCAAATATTTTTCTGAAGAATTTTAGACGGAAAAACATTTGTGTAGGAACAGCAGTCCTTCGACATACTTTCCTTGTTTTATTTTTAGGATAAGTGCACGAATTATTTTGAAAATAGGTTTAGCGCAACACTTTCCTTCCTTTAAAAGAACGGGTTGCTATCTGAAATAATAGCAAGCCATTTTTATTTTGAAGCCCGAGTTACAGTCTGAAATAACTGTAAGCCATATTTTGAGACATGTTTAGAAAGAAATATTTACACCTCCTGCTCGAACTTCATCTAAAGTCCCCTGCCATTATTGAATGACATTTCTAAGACCGTAGATGTTATCGATACCAGAAGACATGTCAAGAGAAAACATATTTTTGGTATTTTATGAAATTTTCTGATTTTTATGGATTTTTGAAGGTTTTATATTTTTCTATTTTCTTTTTGTTGGTTTTATATTTTTGTATTTTGTTTTTCAGATAAATATATACAAAGATAGATAAGATGATATAGATTAAGAAGATGATGATACGAGTACCGAGATAAGGATATCAAGCAGTCCCGTTGCAGAAGATAGAAGTCATCATCTCTTAAACATTCACCACCAAAGCAAATCGAGGCTCCAGAATAGAAGACAGAACATGATCCTTTGAGAAAGAGAGACTTTGGCAGCTTCCCCCCAAACCGAAAATCCATTAGATGAGCAGATTCGAAGCTCTATTTCAAGCTTGCTTTAGCCAGGTGCACATAGAAGCACACCATTATCATAAATCCCGCTGCTCCTTTTAAGAACGATAATCTAGATTCTTTGTTCGGGGTTATATCATCAACAAGAACAGCAACGTATCATCCCACTCTTTAAATTTCTTTTCATTTTTCATTACCACTGAAGTCTGAAGCGATCCATTCCAAAAGGTGTCAAGAGATCAATTCCCCCAAGTAGTTGAATTGATGCAGTCAGCCTCTTTGTATAATGCTCAAGAACTCTCCCGAATACACATCATGAGGGGAATGAAAACATCTTCCCATGTTCACATTTTTCTTCCCGGATGATCGTGTATGAAGCTCAAGAACCCGAAGTACACCAATACCCAAGAGCTCTCCCGAATACACATCAAGAGGGGAATGAAAACACCTCCCCAATGTTCACATTTTTCTTCCCTGATAATCGTCTATGAAGCTCAAGTATCTGAAGTATACCACTACACAAGGAAGGAAAAACTGATAACATTGAAGAAGCAGGCCAAGTCACTGATTATCTCTGCGGATGTCAACTCCGAAATAAGTGATTATATCTCTGAATCACTGATTAAGCCCTCAAGTGAAAATAGCGGAGCGCCCCCAATGTACACAATTCTCTCTCCCCTGATGATAGTGATTCGATCGAATTCACCACACACTTGTGTACCGCTTTTATCTTCAGAAACTTTCTCTAACATCTCTTCCCCTACATAGTTGGAATAATAACACTAAAAGCCTTGATGAGTAAAATCTTGAGTTTCTCTGCGGTCATGACATTTTTTTTCCCGAGATATCTTCAATCACTTAGAAGTATTAAGTTTATCAAGTTTACTCGCCATGAGTCAAACCTTGAGTTTCTCTGCTGTAATAACATTTGTCTTCCCGGGATATCTTCACTCACTTAGAAGAATTAAGTTCATCAAGTTTACTCGCTTTGTGTTTAGATGTGTGTCTCCTTCCCCCTTGCTAGTTTTGACACTTCAGAATCAGCAACATAGTATAAGCCCAAATACTTGAAATCTTTATGAGAAGAACACTTGAACTCTTGTGAGAATCAACTTGCTGAAGACTCTCTCTGACTATTTTTATCAACCCTTATGTAGACAATTTGAAGTGACCACTGATGAAGAAAACCCGATATACCATACTTGAAACTGAAGTCAACTTCCCCACATTTGTATCTTAAGCTTGCACCTAATGATGGAAGAACGGTGTAGAGAATTTATGCTTCAAGCAAATCTCTAAGTACTCACTACCCAAACAAAGTATGAGACATTAACACCTCTTGCGATTATCCACACCGTCATGTGCGTGTGACACTGAGTAAAACAAAGTAACTCCTAATAGTGATAGTTAACTAGGTCTTCAACCATCCACCTCTACTGCTGGTAACTAGATAAACCAAGTCTTCAACTCAAATTCTTAAGCCCAAGCAAGTTATCAAATAAGAACACGCCTTAGTGAGAGTCAACTTCAATCTCAAATAGGTGATAAATGATTAACTCCGAAGTAATCAACTTTTGTCAAATGTCCAACACGTGAATAAATGTACAACCGGATGTACATTGACCCACTTAATGAACCGGAACAAATGATTCCACAACATCAATTCCATCTTCCTAAAGATATACATATAGAGACTGATCTGGAAGATTCACCAATAATGTCTTCAAGCGGATGAGGGAGTCATTTTCGTTAATGTTCATGTGGTTGATTTACAGAGTGCACAATAATCCGTGAAGATTTGGTAAAGGAATACCAAAGAGCGGATCATTTTTCATGAACAATAATCCGTGAAGATTTGGCAAAGGAATACCAAAGAGCGGATTATTATTCAATAGTGCAACTGTAATATTACAATAGTCAATATCAACATCTCGAGGAGTCACTGCTAAATAATATGAGCAAGTCTAATTGGGGATTGAATCTGACTTATAACTCTCTCCCAATTAGTGCTCTCCCCTAAACCGACAATATGTTTGATAAATGCCCAGATTAAGAAGAAGTCTTTAGATAATCAAATGCAACTCGTCTTTAGTCTTCTAACATGTAGCAGAAAATGTAGAACAGACTGTAGACTCGACCTTCTTCAAGATTGTCCAGTTGGGGAATAAATAGTTAACGACTTCATCACACCAAAAAGCATCCCAATTAACTTACATCTTGCAAATCCCCTTAACTAAAATCCCTCCCAATCAAACAAGAACAGAAAGATGTTCATCAAGGAAATCACCAATCAGGCCGCAACTAACACACTAAATGGTAACACCAAACAAACAATCACATCAAACAAGAACAGAGGGTCGTTCGGAATCATCATGTTGATGTGCACGTGAAGCATTAACCGGAAGCACTTTGTCGATAAACTCATCAGTCCGTGAGAAGATGTCAACCAACGGCTCTTAGAAGAAACTACATGTGAAGATGATCCGATAAGAAGAATCTCGGTTCTTACATGAGTTAGGAGCCGTTTGACCATGTATTCTCAAATATCAGTCAACCATGAAAAAATTCACACTTCTTCTCCCCCTCAAGAATTGCATACGGAGATGCCATTCTTGATTAAACAAGTGATTATCATCCAAATGTATTCTATTCACACTTCTCCCCCGCAAAATTAGCACATGATGTCGCCATCTTCATTATATTGAGCAAGTGGAATAAGAGTAATAATCAGTAGTCCGGTTCACTTGATGACTGAAACGCATGGAAAACGCATGAAGCATGTTGATGAGAATAGTCATAATAGAGAAGATTTCTCTTCTTCAGAAGATAAAGCGCACTGACACGTACACTTTTCTTTTCTTAGAGGTACGAGGCATGAACTGTTGTGTTCATACATCATAAGAAGATTTCTCTTCTTCAGAAGATAAAGCGCACTGAAATGTACACTTTTCTTTTCTTTAGAGAACGAGGTTTGAACTGAAGTATTCAAATGTCATAATCTCTCTCTTTTCAGCTCTTTTAGCAAAAACATGTAAACAACCCCATTATCATTCAGTAGGCTCTTTGTAGTGACAGCTGATGGAGAGAACCCAATATGATGAATTTGACCCTGAAGTAAACTATCCCGAACTCGTGACTTAAACTTGCACATATGTAACAAAGAGCGGTGCCGAGACTTCATGCCCATTTGAATCTCTAAGTACTCTATACTCTTCAACCAACCAACCATCAAGTATAAGACGTACATCACCTCTTGAAAATCCACAATTAAATGTGACACTGAGCACTACAACGTAACTCCTTAAAGTGATAGTTATTTTTGTGGCAAAAAGAGCCCAATTTCCCCTCGTGGTAAAAGAAAAAGACTCCCAAAAGTAACTAGATTTCCAAGTCTTCGTTTTTGGAAAATAAGCTCGAACAAGGATCATGAAGAATCTTCATCCAACCATCCCTGATACCTTCAGATACTAAGTACACTCGCCCGTGATATTTCACTTCAACCTCAAATAACTAATAGTGAATTAACTCCGTTGTCACATCTTGTTAAAAGCTCAAATCTAGCCTCTTTTGACGTTTTAAGTGAACTCTGATAATGGTTTCATCCCGACCATGGTTAAAAGCACATAACCCCGTAAAACCATGTAATAGCCAAACTGCCATGACGAATATCCAAACACACATGCAATTCATGAAGTACACCCCTTTATCCCTTCTTCGAAGTTAAAACCATAGCACCAGCATCAGATAAGACCCCGAAATACACTTTCCTTTCTCCAGGATGGTTCCATCATTACGGGATTTTACAACTCTATGGTTTAAACCGAGAAATAGTTTCTTTCGAGGGATTTTACAAAATCAAGACAAAACCGTAAACAATGTTAGCTTGAATGTGTTATGACAACTTTGGTTTCGGTGAATATCTGTTTTAGGGGAACATGCAGTGGTTTATCAATGGTTCATTATCCAACATCAACAACATCATCAACTCATCAACAATTCTTAACCCATATGCAGAAAACTTCACAAACCCTACTAAGAAGAGAAGTATGCACTAGTTTCTCCTGGAGGTTGTCCGTAAAACATCAAAGTACACATTTCTCCCCCATGATGGTTTCGAACTTTCGGAAGCATCATTAACGTGTACGACCATTTGCATGAAAAGTTCTTGTCATAAGCAAACATCTTGAAACGTTATGACTGACGCTGAAGATTCTTGAAAGATATAGCTTAGACTGTGAAGTATCATTGACATTTAGTAGCATGGAATATTCAATGAGAATCGCTGATCACATGTCATCCAACAAACCCTTTGGTAAACACATCATTCACGAATTCTGTCGGCAATTGTTGTGACTATTTGGTGAAGTAAATTCGATATACCCAACTTGAACATGATGCAAAATTCCCCATATTTATTACTTAAACTTGTACTAATCCTCGTGAAAAAGAAACGGTGTACCCAATGTACAAAACCTCTTGACGTATCCTCAACTGCGTGAGACACCGAAGTGATAGTTACGTTTTGGGTTAAGCGAGAAGGAATCACCAAAGTAACTAGATAGCCAAGTCTTTATCACACTCAATAAATACTCAAACAAGTCATCTTCGTGGAAGGGTAGAAGGAAAGAAGACGAAATAAGTAAACTCTCCTGAAAAACTTCACTTCAAATCCAAATAAGAAATACCGATCAAACAATCTCCATACTCAACGTGGTTCAATAAACAATTCATGCCGAGACAAAATATACTCCGTGAAAATGCATAACCCAAAGTACCAAACAACTCACATCATTAAGTCTCATTATCACGAATTTCTTCAATAAATCTCATTAAATCCAAGTCTTATAAATCCGATCTCATATTAAGAAGCCCATATGACCGTCATCCGAATCCAAGCTTTATGACCCAATGTTCAAAAGAACATATGTATTAATCACTTATACTCCCGTTATGGTAAATTTGAAATTGTAAAACAATCTCCAAATTATATAACAACCTCTAAAAAAGAAATGTGATTATTCATTCAAACTCTAAAGCCAAGTGAGGTCACCTACTTCAAAAATCTTTATCTCAAATATTAAGCGCAAGCCGTGAATTTGTATCCTCTGTGAAATTATACCATACCAAAAGTACCACTCATGAATAAAATAAAAATTTCATCCAAATATTTTGATAAAAATATTCGGATAACATTTTTCTTTTGCAATCAATTAATCATGAGCAGTCCATTTCATCCCATCAAACGGGATCCAGCAGTCCAATATCAAACAAAATCCAATAAAATATGAGCCCAAAATTGATTAAAACACTTCACAGCCCAAGGTAAAAAACGATCCATTTCCAGGAAAACTTAGAACCGGTTATATAAATAATGTGGTACTCTAAGTTTTCTCACATTAGCCCTAACCCTAAAGTGTAATATCATTTTATGAGCGCCCCCAACTCATCATATCTGCTCTCATCTCAAACCTATCAAACGCCTCATCATTAAACTGCCTCCTTCTCAATCTCAGTTTCCATCATCATCTACACCATCAAGACATACGAGCAAAACACTTTGGCATCCTATAATTAAGAAGAAACCGAAACCCACCAATATTCTCTCCTGTTCGAATGATGTAACCTGTGAAGAATAACACGTAACGGCTACAAGATCACCTGTTGGTCTCGGGTAGGTTTATAATTTGTGTTTCGTCCTTGTGATTTCAGTTAACGAACGTGAGAAAGAATGATACATCAGTGTTGTTCTTTCATCAAAGGTTCGGATATTAAGTGAAGCTTAGCTTCAAAAAGGGATCGATGATGGATTGTATTTCAAACTAAAACAAATCTTTATAGAGATTGGAAAAAACGTTTGAATAAATCTGAGATCATGATTGAATTTCGATTATAGTTTTGGTTGTAGTGAGTGTTGAGGCGTGTTGGGTTGTGATATATGTGGGATTAGGATAGATGAGTTGTTGTGGAAGATGGTTTTGAGTCGGATCTGTTAAAGCTTCTTTTCAATTCGTTTTCATTCAATCTTGGACTTATGATGGATAGATTCTGAAGTCTTTGAGTCTGATATATTGCTTCTATGGTCAATGAGTGAACAACTCGCTTTGGTCTTGTGGTCGTGAGTCATATGGTCAACAACTCGCTTTCTTAACAACTCGCATTCAAAAATACGAGTAGACAACTCTCTTGCAATTATGCGAGTACACAACTCGCATCATATCTGTTAGCACCAACTCGCTCACTGTAACAACTCGCATTAGAAAATGCGAGTATACAACTCGCTCCAGATACTTTTAACAACTCGCTCAATAGCAAGCTGCAACTCGCATCTATTACCTACTCGCTTCATGACCAACTAGCTGTGGTTTTTTTATTAACAATCCGCAAAGGGTTGGTCAATACACAACCCCCTTTAAACAACTCGCACTCAATAATGCGAGTAGGCAACTCGCTTTTTAACAGTTGACTCAAAAGTCAAGCAACTCGCATTTATGAAAACCAGTAATCACAACTCGCTTATAAAAATGACCCAGAAAAAGAAATGTTTCAAAGAACCCATTTGAAGCAAGCATAGAAACTATTATTAAGACCAGTAAGAAAGTTACATCAAACCATGTAGAGAATCACATAAAATCAGCTTATAGCAATATGCTCACAAATGTCATGTACAACTAGAATCAGCAACCATTCGTTGATGACCACCATAAAACAAGTTCTCACAAAACAGCAACAATTCGAATTTGTGACCCCATAAAACAAGTTTAAGCAACACGAGAAACGACCAATCAACAACAAGACCATGTTATCACAACTCCTATGACACAAACCACATCAAAACCGCATACATGAACCGAATAAAAAACCATTCGAATGAGACCCAAATCAACACAAACAACAAAACCTAGGCTCTGGTACCAATTGTAGGATCGTGAATATTATGTTGTTTGATGATTCGGGTAGTCTAGGATGATGATAGTATATGAATGCCATGGTTAGAGAGATGAAGAGAGTAGAGAGGGAATTCTAGAGAGATAAACAAAAGTGTAGAATATTAGATTAGAACTTCCAACCCTCTACCTTGGAAGGTAGAGGGTATTTATAGCTTACAACCTAAACGACCTCCTGACGGCCTGTGGATCAGGTATACAGTGGGTAAAGACCCGTCCTTCCTCCACGGTGTTACACTACGCTAAACTAGGCTAATAACTAACTAATAAAATAGTAAATAACGTAACTAACGATTTGTCTACGAGCTAACTTATGCTAGATAACACTTGGGGTGACCGACTCTTTACTATGAAATTTTCTAATTCCTAACAAAACTAATACTCCCCTGATTAGCTCGGTAGGATCCGTGTGAAGTGGTGGTTAAATTCTTCTTCAAGAAGAATGTATGTGTGAAAAGCTCCATCCAATCTTATGTTTCTTCTTCTTGATAAATAAAACCTGCACACTTAAGAAAATAGACGAAACCTTCACGTAAAATCGGCGGTAAAACTATATATGACTCAACTATACTAGGATATAATGCTTGTGGAATGGATGTTTACAGGTTTTCTGGAAAATTAAGACCTGAGAAATTCCAAAAATTTATAAGTAGCACAGAAAACGAGAGAAAATAAGATAAGCTGTTTCTAATCCTCCTGACGCCATCAGGTTGCAATCCTGACGTCGTCAGGTTATCCTGACAGAAACTGGTCTGCTGCATTTTTCTGGAAAATTTCTGGAAAAATTATATCTTTAGAATCTGGAAAAATTCCTGCAAAACATCCATTATGACTCGATACAAGCATTTGACTCTAACAAACACACATATATATCTTTTCAATAATTGTAATTCTCATGTTCACGTTCTTTTGAAAACGTGTGTAATCCTCCTTACACTTATCCTTTTTGTAAAATACCTTTATATGTAATTAAGACGAGGTTAAAGACAAAATAAAGCATTTTCACAAATTGAAACATGAGAATAAACAATCAATGAAAAGATATATGACACACAAATTAAAAAAAAAGAAACACATGGGTTGCCTCCCAAGAAGCGCTTGTTTTTGTTCGAGTCACGAGCTTGACTCTGCCCTTATTTAACGGATAAAGGGGAAGTTTTTTCTACAATTAAGCTTAAGTGCGGGTGATAGTAGCGATACACACCCTTAGGATGGAAATTTGATGCGTGAGGAGAGGGTGATTTATATGCTCAAAGGGGTGTGCTCCCTTCATTATAACCTTACCTAATTCTATGGGTGTAGCGGGTGAATCAAGTCTTTCTCCTAGAAATGGATCATCTTCTATCAACTTCAAGAGATTCTTAGTTAAGGATCCATCTTGACCCAATAAACCTGGTTTAAACCCATAATGTTTTTTGTTATCAACCATGAATGGGTGATGTAAGTGTGTTAGGTCATTGGTTACTCCTATATTAGCTTCCACTCTACATGGCCTAGAGTCCGCTACCTTTATTAAGCAACTACCCGGACTATTTATTTTGATGGGTGGATTGGGGCCTAATTCAATTCCTTGATTCACATCTAAAGACGGAAAATTAGGTAAGGTTTTTGGTTGAGGCTCCCGTTCATCAAAATTAGGAACTTCCCTAAGACTAAGAGAGAGATCATTACAACAAGCATCTAAACCTACATTCTCTAGTGGCGTTTGGTCCAAAGGTTCTATATCAATCGGGGTTTCTATAGTCTCTTCTACTTCTTCCGGGTAAGTTATAGGCGATGTGTGTACCTCAAGTAATGGTAGGGCTTGTGGGCTTGGAGTTTCCACCTCATTCTCCATTATATCTAGATCTCCTAAATGTTCATTAGTATGATCTAACCCAAATACACTCCTAAGCATCTCAAATCCTTATTTGGCCATTTCAAATTCTTGGTCCGATTCATAAGAATTGTTCTAAAAAACTTGACTACTATGTTCCATTTGCCTAAAGGATTCCTCACGCGTGTCATATGTTTTGAAGTCTATCCTACACATGCAACTAAGTATTTCAACTCTAACCATCTCATAATCTTGTTCGGGTTTAGGTTCCATGTTCTTAAAAACTAGGTCTTTTTTATCATGGTGCCTAAGATCATTCAACTGATGGTTTATGCTTAGGAGGCTTTTCTCAAAAAATTTCCAGATGGTCTTACTAAAAGGAGTTGATCCTAACAATGATCGTTGAATAGAAGCCACACAAGCACAAAATTTATCAAATCCATCCAACCTTACACCCGTCTCCTTTTGGATATCTCTAAGATCACTCACAAATTCATTAGCACAATAGAAAGCAATCCAACTTGTGAAATTCAATTGTTCCTCATTTGTTAATGATTCAAATTCAACTTCACTTGCCATAGCGACAAATGAAAAGAGTTTTACGAACACAAACACAAAGAAGGGGGATAGACTACAAGGAAGCTAAAAAATGAGAAAAACGCTTACTTGATAGGAATCAAGCAAGGAAACCTAAACGAGGTGGAAATCTAACTAGCTATTCTATTCTCCGGCAGCGGCGCCAAAAACTTGATACGCGTACAACGCGCGTTCGGGGTCAAAGGAAACTTCCTTTTCTTCGAGCAAGTTTTTCAACAACCTAGGCAGTGAACCTAATCGTTGTAGTGTAGTATTAGGGTAAGCCTCGGGATTGATATCGTTCTCTAGGGGAATAGGAATGCTAGTGAGAAATTACTACGCTAAGGTTGGGGTTGAAGAAGATTATTTTTTATCTTTTTTATATTTTTTTTAGAAAATTGAAAGGTACGAATCTCGGGGAATTGGATTTGGGGGTGGTATTTCTACCGATTACTCTACTATTATCTATTCTAATTAACTAAGCTAAGGGGTAGTCTATGTCTAATTGATGTGTGCTCGTATGATGATTAAAAATGTGTCTACCTAGATGCTATTACTCCCTAGTTATCTTTTATTGATGGTTGAATTGTCACGTCCTTATTCTTAACGCGTTGTGTCTTCTAAGGTCGTAGGGTATGCTTTTTTCCGTAACTCCTTGAAGATACCTTAAGGTTATTGCCTACAAAATATCTAGTATTTATAAACTAACTCTAAGGTTATCTTTGGATTTTTAGCCTACAATAACTCTAGGAGATTATAAACTAATGTTCACAAAGACTACTCAAGCATTAAAAACACAACGATGGCCTATTGCAATCCTAAGCCAATTACAATTAAGAAAAGAGACAACCAATCAATATTCAATAACCAGGTTTCATAGATCTAAGCAAACACATAAGTAAATTAGCCGGACATGGTAAACATGCAAGCATACACACATACAATCGAAGACATAATGAAATCAATGAAGTAGATTACTTATCTTGTTGTACAATAGGGTATGAGAACCCTAAGATACTGCCCAAGACAACCAAAAATTGTTTTTAGGTTTTACTCCACAATTCTACCTCCCTAAAAGTCTGAAAATTCGAATTCTATATATAGAGTTACAACTGCGACGACGTCACTCTTTAATTGTGACGTCATCGGATCGCCGCCATTAGGGTTTCTTCTTGACCAAGTCAACTTTGTGACGGCGTCACGTTGGGGTTGTGACGCCGTCGGCTTCATCTTCTGACGCCATCTGAATCTGGATCTAGGCCGTCTGAGTTGTGACGCCCTACTCTTTAAAGCCTGACGCCGTCAGGTACAAAATAGCAATTTCATTTCTGAGCCGTCGCAATTAGAGGGACGGCGTCGCCCTTTATTTGTGACGCCGTCGGGTGCATTTTCAGCAGCTTGAGTGTCTTGATCTTGACTTTAGCTATTTTCTTCACATATTCACGCCTTTTCGTCCAAATAAGCATCGTTCCAGCATTTTGCTTTCAAGAGACCTAAAAAGTGAAAAGGAACGAAATTAAGCAATAACGGATATAAAAGTGGTCGATTAAGGGCTTAAATGACCCTCAAAAGTGTACCTTTTAAATCCATATCACCCGTGTAGGTACTTATGTCATATACATATAAATTCAAATATAGTGCGTTTGTGATATCCTCTGTATGACTAACACAAATGGGATTCGCCAATCCCGATAGGCCTATCCACAACATTTGCGCTCACTTGTGACAACAAGTGATTAGTGGTCCATGATGTGGGGGACTTTTGGCATAAAAACTTAGGCATGCAATAATATAGTCAAGGCTAGCATTCAGTTTACAAGTAATTGTACATAATAAAATGTTTTAGCATGTATCTCCCCTAAAGAGTTTATAAAACAGTTAAACAAAAGTTGGAGCTATGAATTCACTGTAGTGATCAGTAGTAGTTTATAACAACAATAGTGTATGGCGAGACCACGATCTTTAACGATTACCTACGAAAGCATAGTAATCGCGTTTTAGTATAGTGTACGATATGAGTGTACAAGTATATGTAAAGTCATTGACTTTATTAAGATGTTGTACATTTATCTTATGTTGTGTAAAGGAGTGAAATGTCCTTAAATTGGTTTGGCTATTAGCCTTTTATATATAACATCGTACCACCGTTCGGGCTATCAAAATCTAGAGGTCATGTAGTGAATGTATGAGGAGCCAGGACACTTTAATTCGTAAATTCACAACTCGTCAATACGACACTCTGAAGAGGCCTCTTATGATAATGAAACTCCCTACTATTGTAGTACTTATCATTCATAAGTAAAAGTATTTGACGAGACAAATGTTGTATAAAAACATTTGTCGTGTTTCGTCAAAGACTATTGGTTGAACTTGTGTGATGACGCGATGATATAAGTTGTGTGTCCTGAAGTGGTTTAGCAAAACATTCTTCAAGTGTAAATGTTACTCACTCAATGAGTGTTGTGATGAAAATGATTACGGTGTTTCATAATATTTGTCGTGTAATAAATATAAAGGTTTCAAAATAATTTTTGTTTATCTTATATGTTAATACAATTTCGCGGTTAAATCAAAGTTGATACTTGTGAAAATGGTATTCATATAGTTAATATGTGATATGGTCATTTATCTAGTTTGTCGAGGTCGATCAAAGGTTCAATCTAATGAACAAGTTTTAAAAACAAGTTTCGGGTCATCAAACCCAAACTAGTCGTGCGGCTAAGCTATGGTTAAAAAACTTGAGACAACAACCAAGGCCATAGCCATGACTATATCTAAGCTAGAAGGCCTTGAGACAACATCCTTGGCTTAGCTTTGGCTTTGTCTCGGCCTAAAGGGATCAAAACACCATAAAGGCTCTTTAGCCATGGTTGTTTTTCGATCTACAATAGTTTGTAGTTTTTAGCCTTTGTTTTTCACTTTCTCCTTACGTGCGCTTGAGTTTTTGTAGAAAAAAACATTCTGAGCTGTTTTTGTGTTTTACACTTTTGATGATTCGGATCAGAAAAAGGTCAAAATCACGTTTTAATCGTATCAGAAGACTTTTTCTTCCAGAACCATATTTACATCTAGTCATCTTCATTTAGCCACAACTTTTTAACTACAAGTCCTTTTTAAGTTATTCAAAAACTAAAGTTCTAGTTTTTACTTCCTCTAACAACTTCTAAAGCTTAATCAAGTCCAAGGTTTATGAATTTGTGTCAAAACTCATCACAATTCACTAGTTATACACTAGTTGTCTTAATGAGTTTCTACACAAGTTTTATCCATCTATTCCTATATATACAACATCAATCATGTCATATTACATATACTAATTATACATCACAAAAATACCAAGGAATATGAATTATTACAACCATATTGAATGACATGAAAATTAAATAAATTTCTTACAAGGATTAGGTTGAGTAGTTACAAGACCAATCAAGCCTAAATTTTAATCCTCAACCCTTGTCTTCAATATTTTAACCCAACCTTAATAACCTTCTTAACCCTTGTAACAACCTTTCTAATCCAGCCCTTGACTTCTTGTGTAGCTCCTAAACTAGCCTTGGAATCACTAAAACAACTTGTGGAAAACTAGAAGGATGGTTGAATAGTTTTACCGATTTTAAGTTAGTTTCAAAAAACTTTAGATTCGATATTACGTGAAATCGTATGGATGAAGATAAAGTATAGATCTAATGATAATGCAAGTAAATAAAGTAAAGCAAGGGATAGAAATTACACAACCGATTTATAGTGGTTCGGCTACAAGGACACCTTCCTTGCCCTACTCCACTCCCCGAGTCACCTACTCGAGACTTCAAGCACTATGTCAACAAACTCCTTCAACTTGGCAGAGAAGCCTTCACAACGTTGCTTACACCTTTTTCCGGTACAAAACTAAATGCCGAGTCCGTAACACGGTGGACCAAACCAACACGACTATTACACAACAACTATGTGAAATATCAAATACAATATCTTTGCTACAGAAATATTGTGGAGGAACAAATCAATCAAGGACCCCTTGCTTGGATGACTTATAGAATGCTCGTGATCTCGCCTTAGAGAAGGACCGATATGAGAATCACTAAAGAAAGAAAGACGAACAACTCTCTAGATCAAGTGATCTTTTGTTAGAAGAGAATGAGAGTATATGAGAGATTTAGGGAGAAGAGAGGTAAAGAGAAATAAAGAAATGGATCTCTATTTATAGGCAAAACTTGCCACTGTGCCCCGGATCCCACGGATCCTTCCCTTAAGGGATTCGTATAGTGTAAACCTAGGGATCCGTGGGACGCTCCTCTTTGCCCCCATGGGTTTTTTGGTTATGGGTCATGGGTTGGTCCATGGGTATTTCATTAGATACAATGTATCTAATAGATGCAATGCATCTAGTCAAATGGGTATGAGTCAATACCATGGGTTATGGATATGATCCATGGGTTGTGATTTTTACCCATCCTAATAAACTATTACAACAAATGATTTATTACAACAATTTGTATTAAGTGACTATATGTAAATGCTTTACAAAAATAACATGTATCCTTATAATTTTACTTATGATAACATTATATTTGTTATCAACAAAACATAAAGAGATCGCAAAATATTAATAAACGTTTTTACGGTTTATTTGTATTAACAATCTCCCCTTTTTTGTTGATGACAAAACATAATGTTATGATGAGTAAAACTTAAGAATAGATGTATGTTTTGAAAGCCTAAGTTTTACTTCTTCTACCTTTTTTCGTCGAAACAAAAAGTTAACCCAACGAATAAATAAAATGTGGAAAAATAGTCCACGTATCGCTTACTCCCCCTTAACGGTAGCTCCCCCTAGTTTGGGGCGTCAAGTGAGAAAAAAAAATCCTACAAAGAAAAGGTTAGTAGTAACATGCATAAATAATCTTGTGATTGACGAGAATCAAGATTGGGAGCCATGTTAGGAATTAGAAATTCCAGGTATTAAAGAGTCGGTCACCTCAAGTATATGTAATCGTTAGAAAGCTCGTAGTCGTAGTTCTTTTAAGTTAAGTAGTATTTAGTTTTGTAACACCGTGGAGGACGAACGGGTCTTTACCCACTGTATGCCTGATCCACAGCCCGATGTGTGGCGATTTATGTAAGACTATAAATACTCTCTACCTCCCAAGGTAGAGAGTTGGAGCTCATAATAAGAATTTTCTTTCTCTCACTAAAGTTCCCTAAACCTCTAACTTTCTCTCTCTAGAATTCTACTTATACGCCACCTTGTTGTTATGGTTTGATGTGTATGTGAAAACTAATATCCAACAATTGGTGTCAAGAGCCATGGTTAGATCATATCTTGTACATCTTTGGATTTCTAGTGGTTTTTATGTGGTTTTTGAGTTTGAAAAAGTTTAGTGGTTTTTGCATCATTTGGGTGATTTCTAGTGTTAAAGTTTGGATTTTGATAGTACTTTTATGTTTAGAATCATCACAAGTGTTTAGGTTTTGATTTGGTAAGCTTGAATCATCGTGGTTGGGTAGTTTTTGGATTGAAAAGTGATGTTTTTGTGGTTTTCTTGCTAGCGACTTGACATTCGGACTTCATTCTTCGTAGCAACTTGCTTTGCAATTTCGTGGCGAGTTACAGTTTTGGAGCTAGCGACTTAGATCTAGCGATTAACAGTACAAGTAGTGGACTCTCCACTACGGGTAGCGACTTGGTGGTAGCGACTTGGTCTGTAGCGAGTTGCTCTTTAGCGACTTTTATCTTTAGCGACTTGAGTAGCGAATTGCTGCCAAAATTTTTGCTAGCGACTTGAGGCTTAGCGAGTTACTACTTAGCGACTTGCATTTGTCTAGCGACTTGGGACTCTAGCGACTTAGTGGTGTAGCGAATTAGGTGTTAGCGACTTGGTGCATTATCTTCTAGCGACTTGGGTGATTGTTTACGGTTTTCTCTTGATTTAGTAAAATCCCGTGAAAGATTCTATTTCCCGGTTTAATCATAGAGTTATAAAATCCCGTATAATCTGTTAACATGTCTACCAACGTTCCTACTAACATCTCCACTGTTGCCGAGGATGTTCAAGCAGCTGGCTCAGATACTCGTCCACCCATGCTTGACAGAACTGACTACGATTCTTGGGCTCAACGAATCAGATTGTACTGCCTTGGAAAGGAAAATGGTGTCAACATTCTCAAATCAATTGATGAAGGACCGTATCGAGTTGAGATGACTAGAGATATACTTGATACTAATGAAGATGGAACTCCTATTTACGGAATGGACAGACCTAAAATGTATGATGAGCTTGATGATAAGGAGAAAAAGAGATTCGATGCAGATATCAGGGCTTCTAACATTGTTCTTCAAGGTCTTCCTAAAGACATCTACAAGCTGATCAATCACAACACCGAAGCAAAGGCAGTATGGGATAATGTCAAGTTGCTTCTCTCAGGTTCAGAATTAACTATGGAAGACAGAGAATCACAACTCTATGACGAATTTGAACACTTCAAGATGAAGCCAGATGAGAGTGTCTATGAGTACTATGTGAGATTTCATAAGTTGGTGAATGACATGAGGAACATCAGAATGACTATGCCTAACATTCAGCTGAACTCAAAATTTGTGAACAACATGAATCCTGAATGGCACAAGTTTGTCACCGCTGTGAAGCTCACTAAAGGATTGAAGAATACAAACTATGAGCAACTCTATGCCTTCCTCCTTCAGAATGAGAGACATGCTATGTTTGAAAAATTGATTCTCAATCAGTTCAAAACTAACCAGGGAGAGACAAGCTCGTCTAATGACTCAACTGCCTTCTACTCAAACATCAGAATCACAACCAAAGCTTCACAAGTCATACCCTTGGGTAATGGTAATCACAAACTCATTCCTGATCCTATGTTCAAACAAGCTGATGCTGATGCACACTTGGGTAACTTCATTAATCAACTAGCTCTTCTGATTAGTCAAAACATGAATTCTCTCCCACAAACCAACAAGGACCTCAGAACAGCATCTAACCCACACAATCAAGCTACTGTTAAAGATGGAAGGATCGTGGTGCAACCAGTTCAGGAAAGACAGTATGATCAGGGAAGAGGTGGAGCTGGTAGAGGTTATGTTGGCAACCAGAATCGAGGAAGGAATGGTAACCAAGGTCAAGCTAAGCCGATCAAATGTTATAACTGTGGTGGTGAGGGACACATTGCAAGAAACTGCACATCTCCAAAGCGTCCACAGAATGCTGATTACTTCAGAGATAAGATGCTGCTTGTACAAGCTCAGGACAATGGTGTTGCTTTGGATGAAGAGGAATTGCTGTTTCTAGCTGAGGGCAATGCCAAGACCTATGATGCTGATGTGGATGAGCAGCCTATTCAGGAGATAGGTCACAATCATCAGAATGCCTTTCAAGTCGCTGATTGTGATGCATACGACTCTGATGTGGATGATGGACCTACGGCACACATAATTTTTATGGCTAGCATTTCTCCAATGGTTTCTCCCAAGGTCTCTTCTTCACCACAAGCTGGCCCTTCCAAAGATAAACTCATCTCAGAGGTACTAAAACTATACGATGATGCTGATGTGCAAAAGATGCATGACAAAGTACTATCAACTGAAACTATTGAATCAAATATTGAAAATATGGGTAATATCGACATTGTCCCATATGATCAATATGTGAAACAAAGTGAAAGTGAAGTTGTACCAAGTGATGCATCTTGTGCAGTCAACAATGACTATGTTTTTTTATGAATACACTGCATGTGCCCCTGACGATTCTGTAATCTCTGAACTAAATGCCTATAAAGAACGTGTTGCTATTTATGAACAACGTGCAAAATTTGAGTTGACCACCCGTGAGCAGGAAATGGATGACCAAGTGCGTACAATCATTAGAAAAAGTAATTTTAGAGAAGAAGTATTGAAACAAGAATTAAATTCCTTGCAAGAAAAACTTTCTAAAACAGCTAAGCAAAAACAAGAACTTCAAGATAATGTGAAAATGCTTAAGCAAGAATTTAATGCAAAGGAATCAAAACTCTTGAGAGACTTTTCTAATAAAAGAACGTTCCTTAAATTAAGAACAAAGTTATGAAGAAGAGATTTTAATGAAAAAGATTACTAACATGCGTGAACCAGTAGGTAAAGGACGAGTGCCCACCAGTTGAGTTTAAAACGTGCAACAAGTATTTATCGTTGTGCAAGAAATATCCGTAAATCAAGTCTCTAATGTCTTAGCAGTCCCCGTGTACGTCACATAAGTATTTTTTTGTATCAGTAACAACTGACGTGTTCTACGTAGTGAACCATGTTGAAGTGAAAGTGAAACAAAGTGTATAACTAGTATACCCTGTTACAGCTATAATGGGTATAAAAGTTATAAACTAAGTTATCAAAGTCAACTATCATGAAACAGTACGTAGAAAACGTGTAGTCGTAGTAGCATATCAAAATCATGGAGACTCTACTCAAATAGAAACCTTCCCGGTCGAACACCACTTCTTCTCTGGAACCCTCTTTGGTAACCTCTTTACGATCGGTATTTTTAATACACACGGCATCCAGGTAGTAGGTGTAGTCTCAGCATACGTAGTGTTAGTCGCTGAACTTTCCGTAAGACTACTAACACTGGATAGAGGACTTA